>JAFEMH010005141.1:0-176520 GCA_022495995.1 Adenophora triphylla var. japonica | reverse complement strand
AAGGATTAATGAATATTCCATGCCTAATTTACGGCTTAAGCGATGACAAGTCAAGATCAATCGTGGACGTTGTATCGGTTGAAATCATGCGGAAGCTTTTCGTCGAGCCCTCGGACAATGATCACTTGACTTTTGACTGTCGGCTTCTGTCCGTAATTTACATCGAATGCTCGTTAAGACTCGATTACCCGCCAGACTTTTAGGATCGTTTTCCTTTGCCCGGTCGAGGGGTGGGACCCGCTTGCCCTATAGGACCCTCGCCGGGGCTGTCATCACCACTGGGAGGTCGAAATACAGGTGGAATACGAGGGCTTATAGACGTGAGCTGAGCCCGGGGCCCGGCTGATCCCGGAGATCCCGAGTAGTTTGCGAAAAAGAAGAAGCAATCTCTTTCCAACCGAGGTTAGGTTAATAAAACATGTTTTAAGTAAACGTGAACAAATAAGCTTTGCATGTTGCATGAGCAAAAGCCCAAACACCTACCCTTTCCTTCCATTCCCAGACATACGAACCTTACGTGTCCTTTCCCCCGCGGCTCCGCTTACAAAGCTTGGTTTAGACGCGGGTCATGGTTTGATCAGGTTGGGAAGAAGTCAAGCGCATCGCGAGTCACTCCGGCTTAGCCAGATTTGTTCGAGCTTCCACAGGTGTTTGAGAATGCACATCGGCTGGTAATGATGGGGATAACGTCACTCAGCCTCCGGGACCCGCTCGAACGAGGCAACTTGGTGGAATCGAGTTAGCGGAACGGAGATGCAGGGATTACGACAGGGGAAGCACGGCTAAACGGCCTTATGGAGGCTAATATTAAGAGTCACGAGGTGCGGCCGCCGGCCTCAATCCGGATGGCACCTTCACCGTGGAAGAGTAGCAGAGGATGCCAACCTGACTCTCGGTCGCCACTGGCTACACCCGGGATGCCGCCACCCACCTCCTATGTAGTGCCACCACGGGAACCCGTGCTCCTCGATTTTCGGGTCGGCCGGCTTCCCAAACCACGAGACCAACCGGATCCGTACGGCGACGCCAGCCTGAATCAGGTGGGGGCAAGTAATCAGAAGTCTGGAATGTCTTCTGCATGGTTGGGGCTATCTCGGGAATGCCCACGGCTAATCGGGATTCCCCGCTCTCGGTTCGGAACCCGATCAATCAAGGACCTTCACGGCAACTTTGAGGCACTAGCGGCCACGGTATCGGAATGCCGCCACAACTTGGTTAAGGGCCACGATCGGGCAGCCCCTCCTCGAAGACGAGTACTAGTTGGTCGCTGCTCACACAAATCCCATTCCTCACTGGAAACTCTATGGGTTACAAGACCTCCCATCCCGTGTGTCATCCGGAATCACCGGGACCGCAGTACCCCGGGTTACACGCCTTCACCATGACGGCCATGCAATTCGACAATCAGGACGGCGGCCCGCACTCAAACCTACTACGGGCCCCACTCTGGAAATCCAAGTTATCGGATACATCGGGGCTGCCTCCACCTACTTTGCCGGTTGAAAATCAACGGCAAGCCGCAAGGTTCTATCCTTTTGCTCAGGCTCCTACTCATGCTCCCCAGTGTAACTCGGCCCAGGGACGAGGTTTTCACCTACGTCCCCGGATCGGCCGTTCCCTCCACCAATCTGCCTCCCGGTGGTAGCTCCTCTCTCTAGCTCAGCCACTAGCTTGAATGCCATGGTTCTACCACAAGACCCTCATTTGGCTTTGGTTCATGGAACAACACAAGGAAATGAAAGCGCGGAATCATTGACGGCGCAAGAAGTACGCCTTAGGCCTACAGACCGGACTCCATTGTTCCTCTGCCCCACAAATTCGTGATGCCTAATCTGGATCTCTTTGATGGGATTGCATGTCGAAAACCCATTTGGACACATATACCTTGTGATGAAAGCCAAAGGATGTACCAATCAGCGAGTTGGCTGACTATTTCGATCTATCCTTGAAGTCCAGTGCCTTACTAAAGTGGTTCTTCCGGTTTGAAACTGAAGCCACGGGCCACATGGGACCAGATTACCAATGCCTTCACGAGAAAAATATAAGGCCAACTTGGAATGGGAAACAAATAGAGTTGACCTACAAACAACGGTAGCGGCGTCTGATGAGAATGTTGGGGACTTTTACAAGCGGTGGAGATGAAACTCGGTGAAATGGCCATCCCTCCTTCCGAAGAGGAACAATTGGACATCTTCCAGTCATGCTTGAAACCCCATCGAGAGCCTCCCTCGGTCACTTCCCATACTCAGACTTACGGGCCATGGTTAACTCTGCGGCTAAGTTTGAAAAGGCCTGATCATCAGCTGGCCATTGCACTGCCTACGGATATCGGGCTCCTCACTGCAAACACGCCTGCTGCGCCAAAGGCAAAGAAATGATTAACTATGCGGGACGGGAATGTAATAACACAACTCCTTTTGCTCCCGAAAACCGGCGAGCCCAGACCACGGGTCATGAATCTCGAAAACTTTGGAATGCCTCTGAATGACATCTTTAGGGGAATTGGTGAAAGAAGGCTTGCTTTGCGGCCTTTGGAGAATTTCCAACCAGAAATCCGAATGCTCCCGTGGATACTACAAAGTATTGTGCTTTTCATCAAGCTCACGGACATCGGCGACAACCGCTTTACTCTGAAAAAAGGCAATCCGGGGGCTAATAGAGGCAAGGAAAGTTGGAAGGCCCCAGAAGGACCTAACACGATCAAAATCCGCTGCCAGAAAGGAACCATAATCGGTGAATATGATTGAATGCGGAGAATCTTCGCATGCCCGGGAAGATGCTGATGAAGGTCCCCAAATACCCGTGGCCAACCTCGTCGAGGATCCTGAATTCGGATTTCTCGGCTCGAGGGATATCGAGCAGCATCAACCCATCTCTGGTCTCATGTCGGAGACTCCTTGCAAGAATACGAGGCCCGCTATTTCTCGGATAAAGGGAAAACCGATTTAAGAAAACCTGGGCCGTTCCGCTGAACATGAAAGAACCATTTACGCAAGATGGTTAGAACAATCGAGAAGAATCGAACAAGAAAGCTTCCGCGTGGCGTGCACCGTCTTGGGGCTTATCGCCAGGGCAGAGGCTTATCGGAAAGAGGCCGAAGAGCATCTGGAGCTAGTACACTTCTGCAAATTGGCTTTGGGAGAGCCCGAATATGATCCAGAGACAGTGAAGAATCGGAAGAGGAGGATTCCTTCTATATCCTACACGGTGTCAAATACGTGCCACCCCTCTCACTCTTCCCCTCGCAATTTACGGGAGGAGAAGCCGAGTCACAATTGCCACTTCCGGGAATGGGAACATATGACAATTTTGCGGTGCACGCACCCATATTCCCCTAACGGGTTTGATCGGCGTTCCCTCTCGCCGAAATCCCGGTAGTATGGGAAGATGATTAGATGACAGCGATGATGATGATGATGACGAGTGAAGAGTCAACCGAGGCCCCGATCCGGAAACAATCTGGAACAATCATGCGGAAATGAGCCCATGGGAGCCAGGCACATGGTTGGTTGCCAACAAGTGACGATGAGGGACCACCGGAAAATGCAAGTCAAATGCTGGGGAGGCAAGGGACCAAGAACTGCACCTCGTAAGATGCACATGCGGCCAATGTCCGGATACTTCAGAGGATGTGAGGACGGCAAAGCCCGCGCCCGATCCGTACATATCTCAAATTCTAGAACACAACGTCCCCTTATAAGAACCTGCTGTGAATGGAAAGGGTTCATTGAAGACCGGGTCAGAATGGAGGGTTTCGGCCACCGAAGATGAAGAATTGCAGAAACGTTATCTGATCTTTCTTCTTTCCCAGAACGACGGCATAACAACCGTAATCCATGGCCGCTCGAGCGCAATGAGTGCCTCGCAATCACCGAAAAAGGGTTATCGATCTCGAACGTCTCCCGGTGGCCTTTATACCTACGCACCTGTTACATGACGCGCTTCCTAATTGCCCATGTGCCGACAATGGACCCCCGGTGCTCCTTATTCGGAGACACGGATCTATCGAGCCGCTACATCAAACTCCGAAGGGGAACGTTGCCTATCCTTCACTTGTGGCTGCCCTACTTGCAAGATTGAAAGAAAAAGGATATACGATGAAATGGAAGGCCGATAGCCATAACTCATGGGCCATCCAAGGGATGAGATCGAAAAGCCGCCGAGTCCCGACAATAACGACTCTTGTTGCATGATAACTATGAGCAAGGCCGGCCATGAGAGTGAATCGGAGGACGCCCTAGCTCTGTGGGCCATCCAAGGGCAGCAGCACAACCCAAACCCAGCTGTGACACAGGAAGCGGTTATAAGGGCCGCCCGGGGAAGGAGCCGATGCGGCTCGGCCCCTGGCTGTCACTAGGCTCAGTCGAATCCGGTGGCCAATAGCGAAAGGGCTCCCCCGTTGACCTTAGCGGCATTGAAGAAATCCAGTCAAGAGACGATGGATGAGGAAGTTAATCTGTTGACCCGATGCAGGCGAGATCTTCCAAGGAAATCCCAAGGCGAGATAAGAAGGCCACGAGATCAAACACCAAAAGAAGATCGCCGCCCCTATGCTAAGGCAGTAGAAACTCCAGGACCACAGAAAAAGAGGATCCCGTGCTCACCCGGTTGGAAGCAAACACGAGGCCAACATTTCCCTGCTGGTCTCTACTCACTTCGTCCTATCCCATGCTGAAGAGTTGGAAGAAAGCACAGCTCGCACTCTCGTGCCTATTGATGCTACTCCCGACGATGTGGTACGACTAATTGGAAACATCCACTACGGGAATATAATCACTTTCACGGATCTCGACCTCCCTCGATTTGGGTGATCATAACGAGCCTCTCTTCATCACAGATCCATTGGATGAACGACGCCTCCCTCGGGTCTGGTTGATAATGGGTCCGGAATGAACATTCTTCCCGGCAAAGATCATGAGCTTGCTTGATATCAAGACTACGAGACTTAAAGCCTTCCTCCCTCACGGTCAAAGCTTAAGACTCAACATCCCGAGCGAGTCCTTGGAGTTGCTACTTTGGACCTCTGGTTTGGACGAGAAATTGATACTGTGGAATTCCGGGTTATCGACATCCCGATTACTTTCAATGCCTGTGAAGACCTTGGCTCCATCAAGTCAAGGGGTCGCCTCAAGCCTCCACCGGTGTGTGAAATTCGTCTCGAATGGGGATCGACGACCATTTACGGAGATTTAGTCACTTTAGAGGGCACGGATACGGGCGGAATACCTATTACGGAAATCAAACATGACGAGGAAGGTCTCATGCTAACGGGCTTCACGGTCGAGCCTCCCAAAGCCCAAGTGTGCAACATAGATCGACGGTCACTCGGGATAAAATCCCACGGTCTTGAAAATGATGAGAAAAATGAGATATCTACCTGGCCTCGTGCAGGGAAGCACCAACAAAGGAACTCACAAACTCATCGAGGTGAAAGGACAGAATACTCGCCACGGCACAGGATATGAGGCCTCCTCGGTGGACCGCAAAAGGAAAAAGATTTGAAGGCTGCCCACGGGGAAGGTCGGTCGACGACCCTAAATCTCTCCCCTTGAGTCCTAATTTGGTGACTACTTTGTAAAGGGTCCCACACAACCAGGAAACATCACGAGCCCGCTCCTACGGCGGGATGGCTAAAGCTATAGGATAGCCTCAACAAGTTTAGAGGAACCAAGGCTAACCCGGTCCGTAGAATGTTCTGGACCTACCCAAGATACACAGGGCTACCACTACCATGAAGAGTGAGTATACCTTCGAGAGGCGTGCACGACACAGTGGAACAGTTCGAGAAGCTCACAACCACTATTCCTACGCCCGGGAAGATCCGAAACATGAATTCGAATTGACGGTGCCAAAAGCTAAGGCCACGAAGTCTTTTCGAGATGATTGGGATGGTCCGATTATGCGACGATTATTCGGGGAAGAATCCAGTGCCGGACACTGATTGATTTCGGCTCGGTCAAGAAATGGTAGCAATTGAGGAAGGAAAACAGGCAATTCAGAGTCATGACACCCCAACAGCGATGCCGCTAAAGAATTGGGAAACTCTCTCGGGCCGTCCGCGACCAAGGAGGAAATGATCACCAAGCTTGGATTGGTCCCCGTCCCTTTGTGTCAATCTAGGACAAGTCCTCCCAGTCTCTCTTTGTTAAGATCGAGTCTCTAGGGTCGTCAGATGGCCTTACGCTGAAGACTACGAGTGCAGTAGCAAGCCTTTGTATTCCTTTTCGTTTTCAATGAAATGACGAACCTTTCTGAGTACCCCTGGATGGCCACTTTAACTAATGACGAATTAAAAAAAAAAAAAACACTTAATAATAATTCATTAGATAAAGAAGCAGACACATTAAACGAAAAAAAAAAATCAAACAACAAAAAAAAATCTTTAAGCAGGTTGTCCGGAAAGAGGAAAATCGAGCCCAAGCTGCCGAAGAGATTTTGACGAGTGTGAATTTGGGAACTGCGGAAGAGCCTAAAGAGACGCAGATTGGTGATTTCTTCGAAGGAATCGGAAAGGATGCTCTGCAAAGTCCTACAAAATCCTCAACTCAAGGAAAGTAGCCCTCTTCATCAAAGAAAACATCATGTGCAGATACGGGTTGCCGGCCGAAATCATTTCAGATAATGGATCCCACTTCGAAGGGGAATGTAAAACTGCTGGCAGAATTCCGAATAACCCGTTACAAGTCATCTCCTACAGGCCCCCAAACCAACGGAGCCGTCGAGGCACAAACAAGACTCTGGAAAATATCATCCGGAAAATGGCTGTCCAAGGCGAGAGATTGGCCCGAGAAGTTACACTGGCACTGCGGGGCTACAGAACATCGGTCGAAACGGCACAGGGAAACACCGTTTGCCCTCACATACGGAATGGAAGTCGTGCTCCCAATCGAATTGGAAATCCCCTCGCTCCGCGTACTGCTGGAAAGCCAGATCAACGAGGTCGAATGGCTCCAGAGTCGCCATGACGAATTGGCCCTATTAGATGAACGCCGATTGAAAGCAATGGAACACATCCGAGCCTACCAAGGAAGAATGGCCAGAGCCTACGACAAGAAAGTAAAGCATCGGGAGATCCGAGAAGGTGATCTCGTTTTGAAAGAAAAGCCCCGGTCCGTATCAACCCCCTCGGCAAATGGGAGCCTGTATGGGTCGGGCCGTATGTCGTCCGAGAAGATCTTCTCGGAGGAGCCATGCAACTTGCGGACCTCGACGGGAATCCCTTTGTACACCCGGTGAATGGTGACAAGGCTGCGCGAGATACTACGCGTAAAAAAAAAAAAAAAAAAACAAAAAAAGAGTGCTAAAAGAATAATACCCAACTAGGTTGAAAACCCGAGAAGGGCGGCCTAGGTAAAAAACGAGGTTGCACCAAAAAAAAAACAACAACAAAAAAAAACAAAAAAAAAACAAAAAAAAAAAAAAAAAAAAACAAAAAAAAACAAAAAAAAAACAAAAAACAAAAAACAACAAAAATCGGGTTGAACTACGAAGACTGAGCTCCTCAAAATGAGGGGAACGTAGCGGCGGAAACGGTTCGGTCTAAAGCACAAATAAAAGTCATACTTTGACATCAATACAATTGATCGAGACCATGAAAGCGTCTCGAAAAACTCTAAAGCAATTCAAATATTCATTACAAATTAAAAGCTCTTTGATGAGTCTAAGCCCGATTCATTCCTACAAGCGGCAACCTGCTAAAAGAAACTAAAATACATAATCAAATTAATGTGTACGCCATGACAAGAAAGGGATACTCGGAAACCTCAGAGTCACTCCAAGCCACTCGTGCTTGGCCTCTCCCTCTTCTTCCCCCTTCGAGTCTTCTTTTACGAGCAGGGAAAAATGTCAGTATTCCTCCTACCAAGCTCTGGTATAGGAACAGGATCTATCAAACCAGCCTCTGCCAGGGCCTTAGTAGCCCTAGCGTCATCTCTCATCTCCTGTAGCCTAGCTGGTAGCATAGGAGCCCTCCTCTCCTGTCTCTTGACGTAAGCCTCATAGTCAGTCACAGCGTCTCCTCTCCTATCATGAGGGTTGGCCCTCGCCTCGGCCCTCCTCCTCTCAGAAACAGTCAGGTCCTCCGCACCCACAATGGCCTCATGACGTCTCAAAATAGCCACCTGAGTCTCTCCCAGATGCCTCTCATACCAATCCAGTACAGTGGTCAGGAACACCGGTCTCGGACGCCTGAGAATGACCCGAGGAGGAAAGGCATCATACCTCCATGTTCAGGAAAGAAATGGAAACACTGAGGGATCATCCATAGAAACAGGAGCCACCACCCTGGTGGCTATATCATCAAAGTCCCCCAAAGGAACCTGCTCCAGGCCAAACTGTCTCAGAACTAAAGCCGGAATATAGAAGGCTGGGTGAGAAATCCCGGAAGCATGACCACATGAGACCCATCCTAGAGCACTCTGCGAGTCTCCACCCGCCAACAAGGCACCGACCATCGATATCTTACGTGCGGAGACCCGCCATCCAACGCTCCCATGAGCCCCGGTCATCAAAATCCACTGCAACCCCCTCACGGCAAATGTCCAAGGCTTGATCATGTCGGGAGTTTCCCGAAGAATCCCCAAGCGCTCCATCGGCCACGGGGTCAAGAGAAAAGTCGCCCCGTGCATATACCGCCTTCCGGTAGCTAATCATCGAGAGCATGAAAAGTCTCCCAGAATCAAAGGAACGACATCTACGCCGGGCGATAGTGAACGACAACATCCGGCAAAGACCGATGGCAGATCCCAAAGGAATAGACCATGAACAGGGTGCCAAACATACAAAGTGCAAAGGCATCCCAATAGGCATCATCCAAGCCTAGGCCCCTAAATCTATCGGGAAGACCGGAAATATCGAAATGATCGGGACCGCGGATCATACCTTGCGTTTCCTCGGGGAAAGATGAAGGAGGACGCACAATCTGTCAACAAAAGAAGCCCCTCCGGGCAAAGGAACCGCTATCTCTTCCACCTCAGGACCTCCAAGCAAGGCCCGAAATTCTTCGACAGTCGGAACAATCTCGTTGAAGGAAAGGCAAAAGACATGCCTTCTAGTGTCCCAAAATGAGGAAGAAGCCCTCATAATCCGGAATCAATTCCTTGAGAGACCATAAGCACTTCACCTTGTACCTTTCTTCAAAGAAGGACCTCCTCTCATGCATAATCTCCCGGGACCAATCCTTGAACTTGTCGAAGAATGACATTTGGGATTCTTGGGACAATTTTGATGGAGCTTTTCTAAAGTTTTCCATGGTTTTCTCTCTTTCTCCCGAAAATGGTTGTTTGAATTTGGAGGTTGAAGAGGATATTTGAATTTGAAATAAAGTGAGACCAGATCTGAAGCAAAATTAAAGGACAATGTCGAGATGCGAGTCCCCATCCGCGCGGACATGATTGCTTCCCACCAAAAAAATGCGCAGTCAAGCTGCTACACCAAAAGAGGAATATTCCGTCCCGGTTGCTCGAAACCTGTGCAAAAACCCTCCCCAAACCAGTCCATATACCAAACACTAACACCCTTGCCAAAAAAATAAGGCTCATGCAACACTGCATTCATACTGCATTGCATTCATAAAATAAAATCCTAAATTATTACATTCCAAAAAAAAAAGAGTGTGCACAAAAAAAAAAAAACAAACAAACATCAATAAAATCCTAAATTATTACATCCCAAAAAAAAGAAGAAAAAAAAATGTGCATAAGCTGTACAAATCTCAATCTCAAATCTCAAAAAAAAAGAAAAATCAATCGGAGTCTCTAGCGCCCGATGTCTGCCCCCGGCCCCTCTTGCGACTCGGGCCCGCCTCCTCAGGAGCCCTAAAAATCTCGGGCTCAGAATCGTCCTCGTCTCCAGAGAGAGGCTCGTCAGGACCAACCGGCACGCTCTGATAGGGCAAGCCGAGATCTGCGAAAAAATCGTATCCGATGGTGAAGGCGTCGGACTCCTGAACGTACGAAGACGACCCGCCATGCTGCCATACGTGTCCCTGCCCGTGTGGATCCCCGAGAATGACGTGATCCAAAGGCAGCACCGCGCGGGGATCAAGGAGAGGAGACAAAGGAGTCTCTGAAGAAGTCTCTAAGCGAATAGGGGAAGCCTCCCGTCTGACAGGCGGCGGCCGTGGTCGCCTCGCTCTAGCCTGAGGAGCCCCGCAAGCGACCATCCTCCTGATGAATCTCTTGGCTCCGATCACTTGCTTCGTCAGCTTCTCGACGACCACCTTCGAAAACTGCACAGCAAAAGCGTCAAAAAAGGAAGTGATGCTAAAGATGATGAAACAAAAAAAAAAAAAAGAAAGAGAAGCCATACCTTCATACCCGGACGAGGCCGGAAAGCTCGTGGAAGCCGCTCAGGCTGAGGGATCTGCACCCTCAATCGGACCCCATCCTGGATATATGAAAAATCCGTTCGAGGGTACCGCGGGATCCCAAGCCCCTCTCTATCCGAACACAGGCATCCTCGGCCTCCTCAAGACGAATGTCGCATATGGCTCAATCGCCACGAAATCCGAGAAGTGCTTGGCCGGCTCTGTAATCATCCCAGTCACGGACCGATCACTCGGAGTGCATCATATCGGCGGGAGGCTCCACCGGTGTCCTCAAAGGCGAGTTCACGCCATGCCGGCGCGTCACCCTCTCTCCCGGATAATATGCATCGCGAGTCGGACCTCTCAGAATCCTCCGTTGCACGGTCCAAATCTCGGCGCCCTTCAGTGCGCCACCTCGAAGCGATCCCGGGGAAGAATATCATCCCCTCATCTGTCTCGGCCTCCGTCGAAAGGAAGGCAATCCGCGTACACAGAGTCGTACACCCCCTGGAGCTTATCTTCTCCCGGGCATGCTTGGACCAAGACTGCATGGCCGGATACGCCCCGACGTACTCCGCCGGCTGCCGCCACATCGTGACGTGGAAAAACTCCAACGCCCATACCTGCGAAAGGTAAGAACCCAATCAATCCAGTGCAAAAGAAAAGTGCGTGCTCAAAAAAAAAAAAGAGAGGGAAAGCAAAAAGAGAGCTTATACCTCCAGGGCAAACTCAAAGCAGTACAAGGAGCTCATAGCCTTCCGGCTGTACCTATCGAGAGCAAAGTAAAGCTCTGCCAGCCCGGCCTCTCCCCACGAGACATCTCCGACCGTCTCCATGTCCTCCAAGGACCTCAGCAAGGCAAAGACTGCCGTCCCCTCAGCATGCCCAAAGAGGGTGCTCGAAAAGGCAAACCACAAGAAGGCCCTAGCGATCTGCTCAGCGCCTATCCTCTCCTCCCCAGCCTCATAGCTCACAATGGTCTCCACGATCTTACCGTAGACCACGGCATACTCCATCCCCATCCCCTTTTTGGGAATAGGGGAAAATCCCAGAAGAGCCTGCAAGTCCGCGTCGCTGTAGCCATCCCGCCACTCAATGCTGCGCCCATTAAAGGACAGGCCCGCGATCGCAGCGTAATCGGAGGGCGTAACCGTAGCCTCGCCCCAGAAGAAGTGAAAGGTGTGGGTCGCGTCCCACCAGTGCTGCGCCAGAGCAAACATCAAGCCCTTGCTCTTAGGGAACTTGACCAGTCCCCTCAAGCACTCAACGAACTCCCAGAGCCCCGTCTCAACAACAATCTGTCTCGGACTCGGCAAAGCTCCTCGGCCCGCATCCGGAAGCCGATCCCACAAGTCAACTACGGACTCCACTGATCCTCGAGTCTTCATTTTGTTCAGCTGCTCCGTCACAAAACGGTTTCCGCCCTGCAAAAAAAAAAAAAGAGAGAGAAAGTGTCAAAAAAAAAATTTGCATTTGCACAAAAAAAAAAAGCATACACATGCATTAAAAAAAAAAAATTCGGCAGCATAACGGCATGCAATAGACATAGCCCCATTTTTCTCACAGAAAAGACAGTTTTCAACAAATCCCATTCAACAATTTTCAATAAAAAAATGCATATATGCATATCCTACAAGAAGTTGACGGAAATAAAACTCCGTCCCATTTTCTAAAAAAAGAAAAAAATGCATACATGCATATCATCCATCTTACATGCAACGGGAGGAAAAATCCGTCCCACTTTTCAAAAAAAAAAATTCTAAACATACATACATCTCATATTGGCAAATGCCCATTCTTTCCAAACAAAACGCATGCATTGCATCATTCATCAATATCAATATTCAAATTTCAAAAAAAAAAATAAAAATCAAAGTCACAATTCATAATTTTCGAATTTACAAAAAAAAAAAATGGCGAAAAGGCCAATTCTTTTTCCAAGCAAAATGCATATTTTGGGATACCCACATAATCATTGTAACATGCAAAGCATCAAAATCAAGATCCAAGACAATGAATATCAATATTCAATTTCAAAAAAAAAAAATTCAAAAATCACCCAAAATTCAAATTTCAAACAAGAAATCAACAAAGGGATCAAAGGGTTTCAAAGTATACCGTTCGGAGATTCGAATCCGAAGCCCAATGTTGCCAAGCATCGGGGTAGGGCTCCTCCGCAATCGATTGCGAAAGATTGTAATGCCTCCTCATCCGGACGAGCTCCAATCGTCTCTCCGCCACCGGGCCACGTCCTTGGCCTTGAAAAGCGCCTTCCCCGTGTTCCATTGCTCAAAAAATCGAAGAAATCGGAAGATTTTTGAAGCTTTTCTTGGCCAACAATGGCTTCTCCTCGGTTTTTTCTCTCTCTCTCTCGTCTGTTTTCAAAAACTGAATGGGGAAGAAGAAAAGGGCGTTGGCCCTAATTAATACCCCTGACTTTCAGGTCCTCTCCGCGCGGATAGGATTGCAAGGGTCAAAATGACCCTTTTGCCCCTTAAAATTTCAGGACTCTGCAATTCAGTCCCCAACTTGACAGAGTTAACAAAGTTAACCAAAGTCAGCCCCTTGTCAAGAAAATCATTCCCCGGCAGTAAAACGTAAGACCGTTCTCCCCGAGAAAGATAACGGATCCCGTATCTTTAATCAAAATCATTCTCCGGCAGTCAAACGTAAGACCGATTTCCCCGAGAAAGATAACGGGATCCCGTATCTTTCATCAAAATCCTTCCCGGCAGTAAAACGTAAGACCGATCTCCCCGAGAAAGATAACGGATCCCGTATCTTTCATCAAAATCTTCCCCGGCAGTCAAACGTAAGACCGATTTCCCCGAGAAAGATAACGGATCCCGTATCTTTCATCAAAATCCTTCCCGACAGTAAAACGTAAGACCGATCCCCCCGAGAAAGATAACGGGATCCCGTATCTTTCATCAAAATCTTCCCCGGCAGTCAAACGTAAGACCGATTTCCCCGAGAAAGATAACGGATCCCGTATCTTTCATCAAAATCCTTCCCGGCAGTAAAACGTAAGACCGATCTCCCCGAGAAAGATAACGGATCCCGTATCTTTCATCAAAATCCTTCCCGGCAGTAAAACGTAAGACAGATCTCCCCGAGAAAGATAACGGATTCCGTATCTTTCATCAAAATCATTCTCCGGCAGTAAAACGTAAGACCGATCTTCCCGAGAAAGATAACGGATCCCGTATCTTTCATCAAAATCATTCTCCGGCAGTCAAACGTAAGACCGATTTTCCCGAGAAAGATAACGAGATCCCGTATCTTTCATCAAAATCTTCCCCGGCAGTCAAACGTAAGACCGATCTCCCCGAGAAAGATAACGAATCCCGTATCTTTCATCAAAATCTTCCCCGGCAGTAAAACGTAAGACCGATTTCCCCAACAAATACGTCTGATTTTTCCCAGCAAAGGCTAACGAAATCCCCAGCAAAGTTAACGGAATCCCAAAAGCCAGCAAAATTTCGAGAAAAACTCGAACTACGAAAGGGCTTGATTCCCACTAGGGATACGTAGGTAGCCTATCATTAGGTCCAGCCCCTCGACCAAAACGGTCACCCTCTCCTTCGGCAGCAGACGAAGTCCACCGAAAGGCCATTTCAAATTAAGGTCCGAGGCACCTAAAAAGTCATCATCATCAAGGTTCGAGGCACCTAAAATGCCATCTCCAAGGTCCGAGGCACCTAAAAAGCCATCATCATCAAGGTTCGAGGCACCTAAAGCGCCATCTCCAAGGTCCGAGGCACCTAAAGCGTCATCATCAAGGTTCGAGGCACCTAAAACGCCATCTCCAAGGTTTGAGGAACCTAAGACGCTATCACTAGGAAAGCGATAAATCGCAATCATCCCCAGCAGAGACCAAAAATGGTCATTCCTATCCCCAGCCGAGCGAATAACCATCAGACCGAAAATGGTCATCTCTTATCCCCAGCAGAGTTTCTTTCCAGACAGCATTGCAGAACTCGTTCATCGGAGTTCGAGGCACCTAAAACGCCATCATCTCCGTGGTCAAAGACCCGAACTACGATCGGCTTGATTCCCATTCGGGATACGTAGGTAGCCTATCGCTAGGTTCAGCCACCCGATCACTCGATCATCCCGCCAAATATGGAGCCTTACTCTTATCGACGACCCCGCTTCCTTCGAAAGCGCCGTCCCCGAGGGGCTACTGTAAGTGCTCCAATTTGAGCTTGTTAGAATTTTCGTTAGAAAATTAACGAAAGTTATAACATTTCTAACAATTCCTAACAATCCTAACTTTTCTAACAAAGTGAGGGTAAAATGGGCATTGTTATTTAAGGTTAAACCTTAAAAAGAATCTTAAAAAGAAAAACAAAAGAAGAAAACCATAAATAGAAATGCTGGAAACATAAACTGGCTGTTTAATTTGAATTTCAAAAAGAAATATTCCTCTTGTCCAAAGCTGGAGCTGCATTTAATGAACAGTGCACGCTGAAGGGTCCTATCCGCGCGGATAAGTATGTCATTTCCAGAGGGCTATAAATTGAGCCCTCCAGTCACAAAAATAAGGAGGAAAAAACACAATTGCACCGACCCTCTGGCGAAATATAGAGAGAAAACAGTGAGAATTCTTCAAGAATTGTCACCATTTTCTCTCCAATCTTTCCCAACTCACACTCATCCACTCACTCTCATATTCAAGCCTTAAACACTCATACACTCAAGCCAAAAACTCAAGAACACAAGGAAGATTGGTAAACCCTCCTTCTCCTTACCCTAAACTCCAACCATGCATGCACTTGCAAACTACAAAATGTAGTTCTTTCATCTTCTTGCTTTAGATCTAAGAAGATCACCATGGAAGACCATCTCCATGGATGATCTTCTACAAAGATCAAAATTATTTTCAAGTTCTCTTACTTTCTTGCAAAGAAAACTCATTTTCAAAACCCTAAAAACCATTTTCAAGCATAAAATCTTATTTTCAAAGGATAAAAATCCCCTTCCCAAGCAAATGAAATGCTTAGTCCTAATGTACCCCAAGGATGGTTTGGTATAGTTGATTCACCACTAAAATGTCAAGTGATCAATAACCAAAACCTAGGGAAATGGAGACAAGCATGGATGCAAAACCCCCTTTAAAATCATATTTTCTCTCTTGGGAAGTTGCTGTCCAGTAGCAATTTTCCCAGACCTCAGTCCATTATCTTAATTTTTGTACACAGATAAATGTGGAATTTGGTGTTGACTACAAAACACTTTTTGTAGCCAACATCCAGATCTTTCCATACATATTTTTATTTTATTTTTTGGGTGAGTAAAACTCCTCTTTTCAAATTTTCTTTCAGAGGCTAGTTCATCAGCTTCTGGGAATCCAGATCTCATATCTGAGGTTTCCAGAAGGTTTTGACCCCTCAAATCTTCTCCAAAATGGAAAATTCCTTCGCAAAAATCTTATTCAAGGTGTCTGGAACAACTTTCATTCTCTGAGTTTATCCATATTATGAAGTTTTAAGACCCTTGAATCCATTTCAAAATCAAAGGTCCACTGCCTTTTTCATTCTGGCAGAAATGGCTCTCAACTTCAAAAGGTCTTTTGAGTACCAAATCTCAATCCAAAAATCTTCCAAAAAATCATGGGATCAGTTTAAAGTCTTAAAAAGATATCCCAATTTTTACTTTTCTGAGTTTCAAAGTATTTTGGCCAAAACACACACACACACACCCGCACAAATGATTTTCAGCTTGGAAGACTCGTTTTACGAGGCATTCCGGGTGCACACTAACGTCCTTCCCGGCGTGTAACATGACCTCCGAACCTAAATCTCTGATCTCGGGCTTTTTTCAAAGTTTTGGCCCTCAAAATTAAAATGACGTGGCGACTCCTTTTCGTTGATTTTTTCAAATAAAAATGGGAAAATTTTCGGACACACATTCATCACAATCACCTATAAATAGAAGGCCTTTGTCCCCTTGGACAGGGTAAGTGCCAAGTTGACACTGTAAGTCATTATCTAAACCCTAAAAACACACAAACACTCCAAGACAATTCCAAGTCTTATTCTCAGGTTCTTATATCCTCTATAGATATCTGATTCTCACACCCGAGGGCCTGAGTTGGATTAACATCCAACTTTGGCCTTAACGGTGCTTCTCTTTGTTGTGTTCTAGGTACATCCAATCAATATCCTGCCAGATATCCTACAACCATCCAGACCCCAAAACCTGTGGCGTCATCAGTGGTTCCATTCCCGAAAAAAATCATAATTTTCTCGTAAACTTGTGTCTGTCGAAACAAACACCGTGTTCCTAAAATACTTACCGTAAAAAAGCTATTCATTTTCAGCCTTTTTGACGTGGAAAAATGTCTATTCCTCTCTGAAATGCTGGTTTTTTGTCAACCCATGAGAGTAACCAAGCTTCTCCCTCAAACATCACCCCTATCAGACCAAGCACCTCAGTTTTTAACAGGTTGGGGGGCCGTTCTCGCAGTTTGGGTAATCTCACCCCTACTCAAAGGGATTTGAAGAAGCTTGTGGAGGAGGCCAGAAAAGAAAAGGCCCTCCAAAATCTAGTCCAAAAACTCCCAACACTCCTAAAACTCCCAACACTTCTCCAAACACTCCTATCACTCCGGAGTTAATCCTCAAGAAAACGAAGCTCTGGCCGCAAGGTCTAAGCTAGTGACTGAGGCCATGGCCATTAATGATGCCCAGTTAGAATTGGTGGAGCTAGAAGACAACGGAGGAGTCCCCCTCAAAGAAGTTTCGCAAAAGTTCTCCCAACGAGTCCCCACTTACTCGCTTGCTAGTCAAGCTAAGGGGACAAAACGGGTGGAACCAACCTTTGACCGCGGTCATGCGGATATGGAGGGGATCGTGGAGATAGATGACGACGAGGAGAGAGAGGAAGAGTCTCAATCCAACCCTCACCGTGCGAAATCCAAAGCCAAATCCATGGCCCAAGCAAAGGGAAAGGCCGTGATTCCACAGGCTAAAAAAATCCAAGATGGATGACAAGAGCCCCGAGTTTATCAAATTGATGCATCAAATGTGGGAGACCCACCAGCAAACTTCCCTGAAGTGTGGCCACACTATGGATGTCTTTGCTGATAAGATTGCCCGGGCACCCATACAAAAAGGGAAACCCCCCTGATCAAAACGTATGATGGCTCAACAAACGCCGAGAGCCATATGGAGCGGTTTGAAGGGCAGATGGCCCTATTCTCTTCTGATGAGGCAGTATTGTGTAAAGCCTTGGTCGCTACCTTTACGGGTAAAGCCTTGTCCTGAATGCTGGCCCTCAAGCCCAAATCCATAAGGACCTACAACCAATTCAGGCACATCTTCCTGAATTCATTTGCTAGAGCAGGCGAGCCCACGCGGCCTAAGACAGACCTGGTCAGAGTCAAGCAGGCTGTGACGGAGACCACGAAAAGCTACATCACTCGGTTCAAAAAAATGAGCGAGCAAAAGTAGACCTGTCTGAGAGTGACATCCGACTCTGCTTTGAAGGCTGACTCTCCAGTAGCTTCCTGAAGATGAACTTTAAAGGTGGTCTCTCCAGTAGCTTTTCCGTAACTATCATTTTCCCCATTTCCTTCCTTTTTGTACTGTCACCGTGCCCTTGTCACGGGCATTAAGTACTAGTAATAGTATAATAAAAGGAAAGAGAACGAGTAGGAAATGTGTTGTAAGTATTAAAAGTAAACTAGGATAGAGAATAAGTGAGATAAATAGTAAGTGAATAGTTATTGCAAGTAGGGCTTTGCAAAAAAATCATAGAACCAGACCGAATCGAGAAACTGGACCAAACCAATAAAATTCAGATCAAACCAATAATATTGGTCTGGTTATGGTTTCAAATTTCTATGAAATTGATTATTTAGTTTGATTCTAGCTTTGAAAAAAATATAAACAGTTCTGAACCGGAAACGGACCTAACCGATTATTTATATATATTGTATAATACTCCCTCCGTCCCAAAATGTTGTTCCATTTGACTTTTTTTTGAACTTTGACCACAAATATATGACAATTTAATTATGTTCATGAAATTCTAAAAATTCCTATTGATTCACCATTAATAATATTATCAACAACAACTTTTAGAATTTCATGAACATGATTAATCTCTCATAAATTTGTGGTCAAAGTTCAACAAAAAAGTCAAATGGGACAAACATTGTAGGACGGAGGGAGTATATATAAAAATAGTTTTTTTCTGTACCTTTTAGTTTTAAGATTTTTCTATGTTATGATTAATTTTGAAGGTAAATAGTATGTTTAATGATATGTTTAATGGTCTATGTTATGTTGTGTTTGAATATTGAATATTTGTGACAATTTTGTGTAATTTTTTTTTGTTGACATAACTATTGATAATATTTAATTATTGTAAGTTTTATTTTTATAAAAAAAATATAGTATATTGTAATTTGTAGAAATGACAAAATCAGACAGAATCGGACCATTATAATCAGACCAATGAGACCGATCATATAAAGTATTGGTCTGATCATTTTCCTAAATTTATATAGAAACGAAGTATTGATCTATTCTGATTTTCTAAAATTTTGATAAAAATTGGATCAATTCGAACCGTAAACACCCCTAATTGTGAGTATAACAAGTGCGTCTAATTGAATATAAAATTATAAAAATTATCATTTTAAATAATTTACGTGATATGGACGAAAAAAAATAAGAGCAATATTAGGGACACAAAAGAAAGTCACAAAATCTCGCTAACAAAATGAGTTGACGATATTTTATTCACTACAAGGAAATCACGTTTTAGCGACGGAAAATTCCGTCGCTAAAGAGGAAAAATCGTCGCTAAAGGCATTTACCGACGGATTAGCGACGGACGGTTTCCGTCATTAAAAACCTCGTCGGTAAATAATAATGATAGATTTAACGGGCCGTCGTTATTTTAACAACGGATTATTCCGTCGGCTAGCTTAAAAATTCCGTCGCTAATGTTGAAAAATTGCCGACAAATTGATCTTTTAGCGACAGTTTGGCGACATAAATTTCCATCGGTAATGTGTAATTTCGTCGCTATAATTAAATTAAAATTTTCAATATCAAATTATTGAGGGCTTTAACGACGAACATTTCCGTCGCTAAATTGGCATTTTATATTAAAAATATTATATATATATATATATATATATATATATATATATATATATATATATATATATATATATATATATATATATATATATATATATATAATGTGAAAATCTCTTGTAAAACGTGTTTTACGCTCGTATGAGCGTAGAACGTATTTTTAAATAGGCGCGGTGGCATTTTTGTAAATAAATAGAACTTTTCAAAATGTGCGATGTCATTTTTGTAAATAATTGAAACTTATAAGAGGCAGTTTTCTACACAACAACAGGCACATTTTAACATTACAACATGAATGTGTTTTCATCTCACCTGACACTTTTGTAATAAATAATCGAAACTCACCTGACACTTTTTGATACTGCAGAAGGCACTTCTGAATACTGCAAGAGGCATATTTTAACACTACAACATGCATGTGTTTTTTAATTCACTTTGACACTTTTCAATATTACAACAGATATTTTTCAATACTACAAGAGGCACTTTTCAATAATTCAACAAACACTTTTTAACACTACAACATGCACTTTTTAACACTACAACAAGCACTAATTTTCAACAATATCATCGCATTATTTAACACTAGTATTGCACCCATGCGTTGCATGATATAAGCAAAATTTTATTATATTAACATATTTTGTTTAAATAATGTTATATAATTATAATATATTAATTATGAGTCCAAAATAATTTTACATTGAAAATAACTTATAATAAAAAGTTAAAACTAATGAAAGTATACACATGTTATAATTATTTAACCAACACAATAAATATTATAAATTTTGGAAGCTTTTTGTCTACACATATTTCGTGATGTGAGGAACTTCAGTGATTATTTCAATAAAAATTGTGATTTTAAAATATTTTTCCTTAAATGATTTATTTTACTACTTTGTTATTTTACTATTCATTATATAATTGTAAAATTGAAAATTTGGAATAGCAAGCGTATTTATGCATCTTTGCTAAAATAAATATTTTAAAAATATTCCTAAATCAAAAGTTTGATATTCGATTATTTTTTATTCTAAAAGGACAATTCATTTGAATTTGAAATATTCACTTTGGAAAAAAGATAAATATTCTTATTATTCACTTTTAAACATTTAATTTACGATAATAAAAAAATAGTGAAAGAAATTTAGTAAAAATGTTTAGAACAAAGCTTTTTATAAAAACAACAATTTTAAAACAAAAATTTCTTACAATGGAGTTTATTAAGAGACAAAGTAATAATGATTAAAACAAAATCATCTACTTAATCAACGTATTTAGTAGCCTTATTATGACAATAATTGTATCGACTTTTGGTTCTTTTTACAATTTGTATAATTTCGATATAATTAAATAAACAAAAATCAAAATTAACACTACAGTTAAAACTAATGTAACCATTTATCCAATTTTTTAGTGAAATAAACTCCCAAAAAAAATAAATCTTAAATCAACACGAAATAATAGCTCATTCGTCAAAAAGTGCATGACACCGAAAAGTTAGCAATGTCTTTTATGCATTAATATTTTCATCTATATAACGTGGGGATCAATAAAACCTGTAAAATAGTAAATAAAATTAATAAGAAATAAAATAAACATGGAATAATAAAATTTCATCTATATAATGTGGGGTATCAATAAAAAAGTTTAGTTAGATTATACTCCCTCCATCCTATTATAAAATACACACTTACTATTTGCTCAGAAATTAAGGAAAAATGTTAGTGGATTGAGTGTTGTGAGTATGAAAAATGAGGTTGAAGAGAGAAAATAAGTTGTTGTTCTGAGTATGATATGAGAGTTCCATTAATATAAAAATAATAAAATATTTCCATTTTAGAAAGTATATACTCCCTCCGTCCCACATCCAACTCGACTTAGGACCAATTTACATTTTGAGCGTCTCACTCGACTTACGACATCTCAAAATGACAAATTTATATTATTTTTATATTCAAAAATACTCACTTGTCATACTAATAACAACAATCTTCTTACTATGCCCCTCACCCATTCTCCCTCGTATTTTACTTTTCATACTCACAATACCCACTTCATTCATTCTCTCTTTTTATTATATTAATATTTTTTAATTCCTGTATCGGAAGAGAAAATCCTAAATCGGATTAGACGTAGGGAGTAGTTTGTAGTGGGATGCCCTTTGAAAAAAGTGTGTAGTTTGTAGTGAGACAGAATGAGTATATTTTTTAAAATTAAATAAATAATGCCAAAAGTATCCATATTGATGTTTTTTTTTTTGTGAAAAAATCCATATTGATGTTAAAAATAAAAAAAATGGTTGACGATAAGGATAAAGAATTGATAAAAAGGATCTTGTTGAATTGAATATAAGCTCAATTATTTTGCAAGATATTTTAGTTCTTTTATTTTCAAACATTTATTAGGACAACATTAAAAAGAGTCTCAATAATAGTTTCTAGAATTATCACTATATATTTTGGAGGGAAAATCTTATTTTTAAATGTTAAGCATACCAAAAGACACTATTCTCTTTTTATATATATATAGATATAGATATAGATTACAACCGATTTAAATGTGTTTATTAGTGTCATAATAGAACAGGCACTTTGTTTATATTACAACAGACACTTTATTGTACTAGAAAAGACACTTTAGCAAAAACAGGTTCTAGGATAGCTTATCCTAGGACTAGTTTCACACAAGAACAACTCATATAAAATATATATTAGTATATTTTAATATATATATATATATATATATATATATATATATATATATATATATATATATATATAATATATTAATATATTTTAAAATATATATGAACATACCAAAGTGTCGAGCTGGGCTTAGCAAGTGAAGCCCAGTCCTCAAACAGCTATTGCCGCCACGATCTCAGTGTGCAAGGCCCAATTAATATATGGTCCAAGGCCCATCTTATAGATCAGTCGACTAAGTTCATTGTCCGACCCATCAGGTCTCGACCTAACTTAGTCCGACCTTACAATCCAGGTCATATTATGGGTACGATCCAGCTCTACCCATCAGTCAGGTCGACCAAACTCCAAGTGTCGACCTCGACCTAATAAGCAAGCGTCGGCCTAGCTGATACAGACGCACGTGCTTCAAATCTTTCCATAACCGGTTCCCTACAATTCAGGAGCCAATTCAGGACACGTTCGCATAACGCATAACTGTCCCTAAAAATGCGGAGCTCATGTAGCCCACCAAAAATAACCGCACTCATCAACTATAAATACTTCATCACTACCACGGTTATAAGGTAACTACTATTTTGTTATCTGAATTCCATTATTCAATACGTTCTTAAGCTCTCTGCAAACATAATCTTACTCTCACGCCCGAGGGTCTAAGTCGGAGACACATCCGGCTAGTCGTGGGTTCTGATTTCAGGTCAAGGAGCTAGGTGATCAGTCCTGCCACGTGGAGAAATATTGATAAGCACATTGCTGAAGTGCATCCACCCTCAAGAGATCAACCAATTAATGCATGAAGTGCACAGTGGAATTTGCGGTGGATACCCAGGGGCCAGGACTTTAGCCGACAAATTGATCACCTTGGGGTATTACTGGCCATACATGAGAGCTGACACTCATGACTTTGTTCAGCAATGTGACCAATGCCAAAGATTTGCCAACTTACCTCATCTGCCTACGACAGAGCAAACTCCTGTGATCGCTACTTGGCCATTCGACATGCGGGGCGTCGACTTGATTGGACCCTTCCCTCCCGCCCGAGGAAATTGCAAGTATGCTATCGTCGCCATTGATTATTTCACCAAGTGGGTCGAGGCAAAACCACTAGCTCGCATCACAGAGGAGAACGCCATCAACTTCATACATGACTTCATCTGGTGTCGATTTGGGATCCCTCGAGCTATAGTTTCAGACAACGGGCTACAGTTCTCCAGAGCCCTTGAAGAAGAAATGAATAGAGTGGGGGTCAAACATTGGCAGTCATCCGTTGCATATCCTCAAGGAAATGGGCAAGTCGAAGCAAAGAAATAAGCTAGTCCTATCTTCACTAAAGACAGCCCGGTAGGTCGACGTAGCAATTGGTTGGACGAACTCCCCGCGCTCTTCGGGCGCTTCGCACAACCACTCGAGGGCCTACGGGGAAACCCCATTTGCTCTAGCATACGGGTCGAGGCCATGGCTCCAAATGAGTTGAGGTTTCCTATGCCAGAGTGACATTCTTTGATCAAGAGCAGAATGATATCAACAGATTGATCGACTTGGATCTAATCGACGAGAAGTGAGATACTGCCTACCTTCGAATGGTCAACTACAAGCAGCGGACTAAAAGTTACCACGACAAAAAGGTGAAGACAAGATCATTCCAAGTAGGAGATCATGTGTTGAGAAAGATTGAAGCAACAGGAAGGAGAACCCAACAGAATAAACTATCTCCTAACTGGGAAGGTCCTTATATTGTCACTCGAGTCATCAAAGAAGGGACTTACATGATAGCTCATCCAGATGGGGAGGAGTTGAAGCACCCATGGCATGCTACTCACCTTATCAAGTACTACTTCTAGTTCAAGTCCTTAGTTCAGTTCAAAGTTAAAGCAGTTCCCAATTTGTCATAGTTCTAGCTTTCTATTCGATGTAAGCATGTTTCTACTTCAATAAAAATCGCAGTTCTATTCGACCAAACACTGTACACGAGCTTCAACAAGCTCGACTCTTAGTCAGCTTCATTTTAACAAGCTCGATTCTTAATCAGCTTAGTTCCTTTAACGAGTCCGACTCATAGTCGACTCCGTTCAACAAGCTCGACTCTTAGTCAGTTTCGTTTTAACAAACTCGATTCTTAATCAGTTATGTTCCCTTAACAAGTCTGACTCTTAGTCGACTTTGTCCCAATAAGCTCGACTCTTAGTCAGCTTTATTCTAAATCAGCTCGATCCTTAATCAACTGAGCCCTATTAACAAGTCCGACCTTAGGTCGACTTCGTTCTTATAAGCTCGACCCTTGGTCAGCTTTGACCTCTTAAAAAGGTTCGACTACGAGTCAACCTTGTCTACAAAAATCCTTACAAGTCTAAGGTTGGTTAAGTCCCCATCAAACCAGGTCGACCCTAAGCTTAGGGTGAGTGACTTATTCATCCTATTACATCTAGCTCGACGCACACATGCTGAAACGAAAGCATACAACATACAAGGATATAAAGTCAGCTACGATGGTATATAAGTAAGTCTCCCAAAAGCGGGCCAAGACTTGAGCAAATTAAAAATTATGGAGTTTTATGCCTCCCAAAAACTGGGCCAAGGCATTCAAGTATTTTCAAGACAAAAAAGCAAAATATTGTTTTGGGGCTTGTTCCATTACACATAAAGTTCACTAGAATCAAACAGCTGGGCCGGAAGCATCTGGATCGTCATTGGCAGTTCGACCCTCAGTAATCGGATCATGTTGCTGAGGACTTAAGGGCTTACCCGACTCTGAGAAGACTCGCTGCTCTGGCTCATCATCTTCCTCCATGGCTTCAGCATCTTCTATCTCCTGCAACGCTGTGTCAAAGGTCCTTAGGGCTAAGGCTGGAGGTTCCCACGGCTCGCCACCATCTTCTTGGTCTTCTTGAGCAATGAAGGCCAAATCATTTTCAGAGTACGGCACGACCGAGTGACCACCACGAGCAGCCGCGTCATATTGGGGAGCATAGGCCCAGCGAGCTAGTTGCTCCAAGGAGACATCGGAGTCTGGGTCGACGAGAGCCCGGCGAGCCATATGGCGCTTGCCCAAGTCCAGGAAACCTTTCGCCTTATCAATAATAGTGTTATGGTATTCATCTCCATCTTTAAACTCCGCAACAGCATCCTGACCAGCCTTTTCTAGGTCCTCCTTCCACTTAGCCCGTGCAGCATTGTGTTCTTCATTTAACTCGGTCAAAAAAGAATCTCTCTCCTTGAGGATTTGGGTGACCGTGGCAAGCTCTTTCTTGGTCTTCTCAAGCTCCAAACGATCATCATCCCTCTCCTTAGTCACCTCGTCCACCTTGGCATCAGAAGCCTTCAGATCCTCCAAAGCTTTATCCACGTCCGCCAAAGCTTTCTTCTTCACCAACTCCTGAGCATCGAAAGAGTTGTCGAGGTCGTTGTATTTCTCTCTTAGCTTGGCTAACTCTTGTGACTTCTTGGAATAATCTTTCAGAGCCTGCCTCTCCCTCTCAATCGAGGCCCTCCAAGAGCTTTTAACTTGTTCAGTCATGGTAAAAGACTGCATTAATGGAAATCAGGGAAGTGTTAGCTCGGAAATTAAATTGACAGGCTAAAAGAACAAGCGACTAAGCAGAGGGGGAAAATAAAAGTTTACCTCACTATGCACCATTCCAGAGCGAGCTGAGAATTCTTTAGGGGTAATCCCCTTATCAGCGAAGTGGGCAAGAAGGTCGACATCAATGGCCCTCCTAACCACGACCTGGCCCAAGCTCATCTCTGGGTAGCGGCGGCTTAGGCTATTGACCCCAATGAGAGGGGGCACGTCACTCAGTCTCCTCATTTGGTCTTCGAGGGACTCTTGGGTAGTAGGAGGAGGAAGCTGGCTCGAGGGAACAGATTTTCCCTTATCAGTTCTCATTCTCTTCTTGGAGTTCAAGGGCAGGTCGTCATCATCCACCACATCGTCAGCATCAACGTTCACCACAGTCAAGGGACTAGTCCCACTGGCCCCGGCCGCGAGGTCGCCATATTGGTATCAGGGATGGGGTCGGAGCTCAAACTTGGTCTAGTCGACCTGTTGGATTCATCCTCCCCTTCAGCTGTCCCCTGAGCTCGACTGCTGCTCTCCAGGGGACCCTCCGACTCAATTTCCTCCATGGGAATCATCCCAGCATTGTCTTTGGACAATAAGTTAGTCCTCACCGCAGCTTCTCTCTCTCTGTTGGCTCGAGCGTTGGCCGCCCCGTGGGCTTTCTTAGCTTTCTTCCTACCAGACACGGCAATAATGCGACCCATATTTGCTTCTTGTTCTGGGGTCAAAACTGCAGCAAAGCCAAAGTAGCAAAGTATTAGATCGACATATGACAGTTCTACATACGAGCAGAAGTTCTATGTACGAGCAAACTATGTGCGAGCCAACTATCTTATATGGGAGTTAACAATTGACGAGCTAAGAGATGTGCAGGCAATTCAAAATAATATAATATGCAAACAAAGAGTTACACATGCGGGCTAACAATTGACGAGTCAACAAATAAAAGCAAGTAAACCCTTACCACCAACGTGCTCCCCATTCTCCTTGCAGTAGTTGGCCGTCCGTTGGCAAAACTGACACTTGTCCTCAAATCTACCCAAGGCATGGGTAACCCAGTCAGGATATATCATGCCTCTACCAACAGGCACCAAAGGTTGCACCTCTCCCTCCCCATCCATCATCCCGGCTTGGATATAATTATACTTGGTGGTTCCTAAGCTCTCCCAACTAATAGGCCCCTTATCCGCCAGACGACATAACTTCTGGTATAAGTCAAAATGCCAGATTGGCTCCCAATAGTCCCCCTCATCTATGGGCTCTGTGTCAGCGGTTGGCAAGGGAAATTCCCATCCTAATCTACTCTCTACAACAACCACATGGGAGTTCCACCCACTTGCTTTGCTGGGAAGGTTTGTGAAAAGCTTGTGAGAATTGGGTTTAAAGGGAGTACTGACACTCAGGTCAGTTCCACTATACTTAATACAAAAGAATTCCTTGAACACCCTCATACAGGGTTTGTATCCTAGAAACCTACACACCATGCAAAACATACTAAGACCCTACAGGTGTTGGCTCCCAACTGAAGGGGTAAAGCATTGGCACACTCAAAAAATTCGTTAATGAAAGGGTCAAGTGGCAACCTAAGGCCGGCTTCAAATTGGTCATAGAAGAAGGCTACCCGAGTGGCATCCTTGGTAAAGGTCGACCTAAATTGAGCCATGAAATCCTTTTTACTAAGGATGGTCACCCTATAGTCCTCTTTGCTCACCTCACAAAAGTCATAAATCAAGCTATATCGAGACGAAAGATTCTTTTTCCCTCTCTGTGGTCTTTGGGGAACATAACCTCTCTCATTCTTCCATGGCACAGCTGAATCATCAAACGCATCCACAATTCTGGGACCTGAAGAGGTAGATGCAGTAGCTCCACCTTGAGAGGCCATATCTGTACAAGAAGAAGGAGAAACAGGGGAGTCAGGCCTATGAACAATTTCAGTGGACCTAACTAAGGGCGACCTAGACTCCCCAGGGAAACTCTTCCTATTCCTAAGGAACGAAGGCTTATTGACATCCCTAACGTAAAACAAAGCTATATGGTCGAGCAATTCGTGAAAGAGATGAAAAGTGACAGTGTTCGAGTCATCAATTACTAAATTACCTACACCCTCTCCAACAGGCAACCCTATTTCACTAAAATTCAGCCCCCACCTTTTCAAGATGGAGGCACACTCATCCAGGGACATCTCTCTCCACTCACCGTTTACATGCTTGCATACCCTACTAAGTATCAAAGGGCAGTGATCCATACCCAGCTCCTGGCTCGCTACTGAAGGTTCTAGCCATGGCAGATTCAAAAGCAATGCAACAATCAAAACCCTAGAGCAAGAGAGGAGAAGAATACCTTGATTAAGGTCGGAACAGAAGACTGTTGCAGAGGACGGAGGTCAAATTTAAGCCAATCGTTTCCTTGCTATCTTTGTCGGGGTTTATCAGAGCTCAGAGACGGTAAAAATTCAAAAGGAAGAAGAATTCTAGTATTTATATTTTCCGAAATTGGAAAGGAAAAAGGGAAATTCAAAAATTAATTTCCTAATTAATGGCGGAAACAGTTTCCAAGGCGGACTCTCAAACGTCAAATTGTAATCATTACGGAAAAGCGGCGCTCTTCCAGATCTAACCGTTCATCATGGACGCCAGGGATTGTGCCACGTCACCCTTGGTCGACTAAACATCAGTACGAGTAGCGACCCGTGAGTCGCAGCAATTCCCATCAAAATTTCATTTAACTTCCAAGTCGACAAAGTCAACTCGAAAGTTGGAGGCCACTGAACATACCAAAAGTGACGAGCTGGGCTTAGCAAGTGAAGCCCAGTCCTCAAGCAGCTATTGCCGCCACGATCTCAGTGTGCAAGGCCCAATTAATATATGGTCCAAGGCCCATCTTATAGATCAGTCGACTAAGTTCATTGTCCGACCCATCAGGTCTCGACCTAACTTAGTCCGACCTTACAATCCAGGTCATATTATGGGTACGATCCAGCTCTACCCATCAGTCAGGTCGACCTAACCTCGAATGGCGACCTCGACCTAATCAGCAAGCGTCGACCTAACTAATACAGACGCACGTGTTTCAAATCTTTCCACAACCGGTTCCCTACAAATCAGGAGCCAATTCAGACACGTTCGCATAACGCATAACTGTCCCTAAAAATGCGGAGCTCATGTAGCCCACCAAAAATAACTGCACTCATCAACTATAAATACTTCATCACTACCATGGTTATAAGGTAACTGCTATTTTGTTATCTGAATTCCATTATTCAATACGTTCTTAAGCTCTCTGCAAACATAATCTTACTCTCACGCCCGAGGGTCTAAGCCGGAGACACATCCGGCTAGTCGTGGGTTCTCGATTTGTGTCAAGGAGCTAGGTGATCATCCCGCCACGTGGAGGAAGATTGATAAGCACATTTCTGCGGCATCAATATATATATATATATATATATATATATATTAAAATATATATATATATATATATATATATATATACATATACATATACATATACATATAGATATACATATATATACATATACATATACATATATATCTATACATATACATATATATACATATACATATACATATATATATATATACATATACATATATACATATACATATAAATATATATATATACATATACATATACATATAAATATATATATATATATACATATATATATATATATATACATATATATATATATATATATATGTGTATATATATATATATATGTATATATATATATATATATATATATATGTATATATATATATATATATATATATATATATATATATATATATATATATATATATATATTATAATAATATATTTTAAAATATATATATTTATTCTCAAATTAGTCCCTTAACTTTTTTTTATTCTCAAATCAGTCACTTAACATTTTTTTATTCTCAAATCAGTCATTTAACTTTTTTTATTCTCAAATCAGTCCCTTAACATTTTTTTATTCTCAAACTAGTTTTAATATTTCAACAGTTACACACCACCCTTCACCACCACCATTCACCACCACCATCCATCCACCGTTCCCATCATCAAATGTATACCAACATGAGATTATTTTTAAAAAAAATCAAAAAATGAAAAACTTGATAAATGAAGTTTCTACAAAAAAAATATCAACAATGGGGCGAAATCAAAACTGAGAGAGATACGGAGTGCGAGGAGAGATTGAAAAATCAAAACGAAATCAAAACAGAGATTGAAGAAACAATGGGGCGAAATCAAAACAGAGAGAGAGAGAGACAGAGTGTTTTCGTACCAGATATGTGGCGAAGACGGAGTGAGAACCAGAGAGAGACGGAGCCACCGTTGCCGTCGCCGGAGACGATGAAGGGGAGACGGCTAGGGGTTGAAGACGGCTAGGGGAGGAGAGAAGAGTAAGAGAGATTATAGAACCACCACCATTCACCGACCATGACATACACCACCATCCATCTACCACCATTCATCCACACCCTCCCTTCTCCGCCCACCTCCACCCTCTCACCGCCAACTATAGGTTTCTAGGAAGAAGAGGGAGGAGGAGAGATGAGGGAGGCGCATAAAGAATGAGGGAGGCGTGAATCAATGGGTAGGGTTTTGTTTATGGTTAGGGAAAGTGGGTGAATTAAGATCATTGGATTTGAGTGTGAGATTAATGGTGTAGATTGATGTATTGATTTATTGATAATCCATGTGAACATTAATGAGCCAATCAAAGAAAAATGTAGTTTTATTTTTGTGGGATGAATTTGGACCATTGAATGTAATGTATTTAATGGAGAAGATATTGTTTTAGGCTAGTGATCCAAGTGAATATTTGTGTGTCCAATGAAGTATTGCCACTTCTTATATTTATTTGTATTTCACAAAAAAAATCATCATGATTATAAAATAATATTATCTCATAATAATAATTGAAAAAAAAAATATTAAATAATTATAACAGTAATAGTAATTAGTAATAAAATAAGTAAATATCTAGAAGAAGAATCATTACTAATATTATAAATTATTAATAATAAGTAATAATTGAATAATACATGATAGAAATAATAATAATAATAGTTATAAACTAGAAAAAAAATACTTTAGAACAACAATAATAGCTATACATTTAAAATATTAATAATGCTTAATTATTAATATTATACCCTATACCCTATATACTATACCCTATACCATATACCCTATATACTATACCCTATACCATATACTATATACCCTATATCCTATACCATATATACTATACCCTATACTCTATACTCCCTCCGTCCCACAATAATATATAAACTTTCTATTTTGGGCGTCCCACAATAATATATAACTTTCTCAAAATGGAAAGGAATCTTTACTATTCCCTCCACTCATTCTCTCTCCTACATTATTTTAATACTCACATCATCATTATAATTTACTATTCTCTCCACTCATTCTCTCTCCTATTTTATTTTCACACTCACAACACTTTCAATATAATATTTCCTCCTTAATTCCCGTGCATTTGCCAAAAGTCTATAAAATGTTGGGACGGAGGGAGTATACTATATAATATACCCTGTATACTATATCCTATATCCTATACTCTATACCCTATACCCTATACCCTATATACTATATATTATACCCTATACCCTATATACTATATCTTATATATTATATCCTATACCCTATACTCTATGCCTGATGATGGCCATTTTGGGCCGAAGCCCGTGGGACAAAAATGAAGCCTGCCGCCCGAAGCCCGTTTGGCCCGAAGCACGCCGCCCGCCACCCAGCCCGTGCCCGACCCGCATCATTAGACGGTACAGGCCTGTTGAAGCCTTTTGGTCCACGGACGGGCCAAGCCCGCGGATTTGCTGTGGCCCGTTTACCCTTAGTCCGTTTGGCCCGTTTCCCTTTTTTTTTTTTTTTTTGAAATGACGTTAATGCCCCTATATATATCCGTTAATATAAACGTTGGAGGGGCATTTTGGTCCAAAAAAATTCAAAAAAACTATAAATAACACTTCTTACTTCTAATTTTTTTCCAAAAAAAATTCATACATACTACCTCAATATTTACTCTTCCCAATTCCCATATTCCCATAATTCCATGAAGAAAGAAGGTGGAGGTAATTTTATTGTTTTAAGTATTTCATTTTGTATTAAATTTCATGCTTTAACATGAAATACTTGAAGCCAAAAGTGGCCGAGGATATTAAGTGGAACTCAACCTATACCATGTTGAAGAGAGCGGTTGACTATAAGGTGGTCATAAAGGAATACTTTGCGAATTATCAAATGGACAACCAAATTAGTGATCATTATTGGTCGATAGCCACTACACTATTAGGTTTACTTAAACCTTTTTGGAGGGCTACCAAAATATTTTCGGGAAGCTATTATCCCACCTCCCATATTTTATGTCGTGAGCTATATGTCATAAGTGGGGTTATTAGACAATATAGAACACATGAAATCTTTGGAGGTGCCGTTATGGATATGGAAAAAAAATTCACCAAGTATTATCCACATTTTCCCATAGCTTCCCAATTAGCCGCGATAATGGATCCTAGAATTAAGTTCACATTATTAGGTGAATTGTTTGATCAATTTTATGAAAACATGAATCCCGAGCTTGAACCTAATAGTGTAATCACTTTGTCTAGGCAACAACTTAGGGAAATTCACACCATCCTATTTCGTTTGTATGACCACTATTGTAGAACACTCAAAGAGCCAAACACTACATCCGAAAAATTAGGAAAAGAGAAAACTAAGTTGTTTAAAAAGGGTTGGGGTTTCTTGAAGAAAGCAAAAGGGTCATCCACATCCTCTTCTAGTACTACTATTGAAAGTGGGGGGAATGAATTACACCAATACCTTGATAGTCCCTTCTACCCCTTAGATGGTGAAAGTTTTGAGGACTTAAATGTTCTCCAATGGTGAAAATCTCATGCTAATATTTATCCTATTCTTTCTATGATGGCACGTGATCTACTTACCACTCCGGTGTCCACGGTAGCATCGGAGGCTGCTTTTAGTGCTGCAGGAAGAGTCGTGACGAAAAAGAGGAATAGACTAAAGCCCGCTCTAATTGAGAGGTTGATTTGCCTTTCGGATTGGGATGATGCGGAATTGAGGAAACAAGGCACATTTCGAGATCTTGAAGATGACGAATGTGATAGCCCCGATGAAGACGACCTCAACGAAGAGTTTTTGAGAGATGGATACTAGAAGATTTGAAGAATTCAACAATTTCAAAGAGTTTGAAGCTACAACGATATTGAAGATTTAAAGCTTATTTGAAGACAATGTTTAATTTGAAGATTTGAAGACTATGATATATGAAGATTTGAAGACGTTTTTTAATTATTTCCAAGATTATGTTTTCCTTTAGAACAATGCCCTATCTCCCTCACAACACATGAAGACCTTTTTTAATTATTTCCAAGATTATTTGAAGATTTGAAGACTATGTTATTTGAAGACTTTGTTATTTAAAAAATATGTAATTTAAATTTTCATCATTTCAAGAGTATGTAATTTAAATTTCCATCATTTGAAGACAATGAAAATTCAAAAAAATATGTTGTGTTCTATTAGTAAATTGACTACGTTGTTTACAACATTCACAAATGTATACTTCATTTATTAAAAAATAGATGTACATTGTTTTTACTAAATTATTTTCTAAGAGGTATATTTCATTTATTAAAAAAATATATGTACATTAAAAAAAATAAACTTAGCCCCAAATGCCAAATCCCAATAATGTTAATTATATTTTCTAAATTCTAATAGGTATAATTAAACTTTTATTTATATTTAACATTTGGATAAAAATAACAATTAGGACTTAGTGTCCAAGTGATAAACTACCCCCAAACCCCTCCATCTACCCGGTTTTGAAACCCCCCAGCCCCCATTTCAAATTTTTCAAAAAAAAAAAAAAAAAGGGATAATCCGTTTGGCCCGTGGATCCTTGGATCCGGGCCAAACGGGCGGGCCTTCTCTTGGAGCGGATCACGGGCTCGGCCTGCTTAAGCCCGTTTACTCACACGGACAGAACGGGCTTCGCCCGTTTCACCGTTAAACCCGCCTCTTCCGGGCCGGGCCGCCCGTGTGGCCTTCATCATCTATACCCTATACTCCCTCCGTCCCAGCGAAAGAGTCGGTAAATTTGTCCGACACGCAAAATAAGAAATGTGATGTAGGAAAGAGAAAAAGTTTAAATGTTGTGAGTATGAAAAATTAAATAGGAGAGAGAATGAGTGGAAGGTGATGTAAGAAAGATAATGTTGTGAGTGTAAAAGTAAAGTAGGAGAGAGAATGAGTGGAGAGAATAGTGATTTAAGGTTTCCTTTTTGGGAAAGTGGCTTTTTAAATGGGACGCCCAAAAAGGAAATAAATGGCTCTTTCGCTGGGACGGAGGGAGTATACTATACCATATACCCTATACTCTATACCATATATACTATACCCTATATAATATACCCTATACCATATACCCTATATACTATACCCTATACTCCATACTCTATACCCTATATACTATACCTTATATACTATACCCTATACCATATACCCTATATTCTATACCCTATATACTATACCCTATATACTATATACCCTATATACTATACCCTACACCATATACCCTATATACTACATACTATATCCTATACCCTATATACTACATACTATATCCTATACCCTATGCCTTATATACTATATCATCCCTTTTTTTATATACTTTCATTTCTTTAAAAAAGGTATGTTTCATTATTTTTTTAAATGAATGTATATAAAATAAAAAAGAGAGACGGACAATAGCATATACTTTTTTTAATTTTTCTTTTAAATTTTTTAGGATAAAAAATTTACTTGAGAAGTTGTTAAGTAGTGATTTTTTTTTTAAATGTTACATAAAAAAAGTTAAGATTTTTTTTAAAAAAAAATTATATAAAAGAAAAAAAAAGAGGGACGGACAATAGCATATATTTTTTTTTAATTTTTTATGGATTAAAAAATTACATGAGAAGTTGTTAAGTAGTGATTTTTTTAAAAAAAAATGTCACACAAAAAAGTTAAGAATTTTTTTAAAAAAAAAATAAGTATCTAAGAGAAAAAAGAGGGACTAACAAAAGATTTTTTTTTAAAAATTTTTATAATTTTTTTATGGATTAAAAAATTATTTGAGAAGTTTGTAAGTAGCGATTTTTTTTTTAAAAAAAGTTAAGAATTTTTATTTAAGAATATATATTATTTATAATTTTAAAATAAAAATTAAAATTTTAGTCGCTAAATCCGTCGCTAAATGAAAAATAAAATATTTAAAAACATAAAAAATCATTTTGGTAAAATCCGTCGGTATTTTAAAAAGAAAAAATATTTTATTATTTTATTATTTATAGCGACGGAAAATATCCGCTGTTAAATTATTTTTGTAAAATCCGTCGCTATTCCGTCGCTAATTTTAATTTTAAAAAGTTTTTTTATTTTATTATTTATATAGCGACGGAAAATATCCGTCGTTAAATTATTTTTGTAAAATCCATCTCTATTCCGTCGCTAATTTTAATTTTAAAAGAAAAAATATTTTTTTTTATTTTATTATTTATATAGCGACGGAAAATATCCGTCGTTAAATTATTTATGTAAAATCCGTCGCTATTTCGTTGCTAATTTAAAGAAGAAAAAATATTTATTTATTTTTTATTTATATAGCGACAGAAAATATCCGTCGTTAAAGTTCTAAAAAAAAATTGTTATCCGTCGTTATTCTGTCGGTAATTTGTCGACAAAAACGGGCGGACTTTTTTGGCGCCACTACTGCGAGGATTAGTGACATATTCATGTCCGTTGCTAAATCCGTCGTTAAATCCGTCGATAATGTTGTCGTTAGCGGATTTTTTGTTTTATTTTGCTTCCGTCGGTAATTTGTCGGCAAAAATGGGCCGACTTTTTTGGCGCCACTACTGCGACGGATTAGTGACAGATTCATGTTCGTTGCTAAATTCGTCGGTAATGTTGTCGTTAGCAGATCTTTTTGTTTTATTTTGCTTCCGTCGCTAATAGCGACGAATTTTGATCCGTCGCCAATTTCCGTCGCTATTTGACAGCTTTTTTGTAGTGATTGATTGTAATGATAATATATACGCTACACTTTAATTAAAAACACCAATAATATCATTACACTTAGAATAATTTTGTTAGCAAATTTTTGTATGAGTTGGTCTTATAAAAAATTAATTTTTTTCTAAGCTTAAGGAAAAATCATTTTTACACTGGCACTTAATAATTTATGCACTTCACACTGACACTTTTTTATACTAACACTGACACATTTTTACCCTACACTGACACTCTTTATAGTGACACTTAATAATATATGCACTGACACTCTTCACACTTCACTTTTTTACACTAACACTGATACTTTGTTACACATACACCTATATTTTTTTACATTGACACTTAATATACATGCACTGACACTCTTTACACTGGCACTTTGTTACACCAACACTGACACTTTTTTACACTAACACTGACACTTTGTTACACTAACACTGACACTTAATATATATGCACTGACACTTTGTTACACTAACACTGACACTTTTAAATGCTACTCCTTCACTCAATAATACCACACCAAAATCCTTCAACAAACCAAAATCTTGCTTCAAGTTATTGTTTTGTTTTTGAAGGAAAAAGGCATCTACCCCATCAGGCCGTCATCGAAAAGTTTTCAAGAAAAAATCATGGCAGGCCTCCCAGTAATGGCGTCCCTACCTTCCACACTCGTAAATCGCTTGTATAATTATTTACAATTCAGTCGATTTGTATGAAATTACAGTCGATATGTATAGAATTACAATAGTATGCGGATATGTGTAATTTTGTGAAGTTTAGGGATGAATGGGATTTGGACGCCGCAAGCGAGACGGAAGAGTCGACATGTTCTAAAAATAGAGATGCTAATAGGGTCGAGAACCGCAGGTCCGGACCTATTAAATCGGATTTTTACAGGTCAGGTTCGCAATTTTGGCAGACCGTTTAAACCGCGATCGATTAGGGACCGTAATCGATAGGGCTAGATCGAAAACGATAGGGTTGAACCGATTAACATCTCTACCTGATATCAAATGTGGTTGAAGACTAAATGTGGATGTGTTTGAAGACCGAAGAGTGAAGATGATATTTATGATTATTGACTTATTTTTTCATTTCATGATTGATTAGTGCTTTTTAGTTTTTAACTAGTAAAACACTAAAACTTGAAGTTGAAGTTTGTTTGTGTTTTGAACTTTATCACTTTATGTTTGAAGTTGTTGACTCGTTGTATGATTCATTTGAGACTTTGAGTCATTTTGTTTTGGATTGTGTGTTGTTGAATGTTATTTTTTGGCTCGTTGCTCGTTAATTACTTGATTTCGAATTATATATTTATATATATACATTTTTTAATTTTGTTTAGGTGTAACCCGTTAGTCACCCGTTTAAAATCGAAACCGAGAGAGGTATGTCTAGGTTCGCAATTTTGGCGGACCGTTTAAAGCGGACCGTTTAAATCGCGATCGATTAGGGACCGAAATTGATAGGGCTAGACCGAAACCGACAGGATTAGATCGATTAACATCTCTATCTTAAAACACGTTTTTTTTTTTTTAGCTCACAGGAAACAAATTTTTTGTGAAATTTTGGCTTTTTGTAAATATTTTGTACCTGGTATTACTCGGAAAATAAACATGCCTTACATACATTCGGAGGAAAAGAAATTTCTATAAATACGGCATAACCATATTGCCTCTCCATAACATTTTACTTGTACACATTTCCGAAATCTGTCGAACCAAAAGAGAAACATTTACACAGATAGATAGTGATAGAGACAGAGAGAGAGACCGTCATGAGTGATCAAGGAACCCAAGGACATGGTGACTTGTTCGTCCTTGACGCCGGCGGCTACGACCACCCTGCTTCCACCGCTGAAACCAACAATCACCACCACCACCACGGAATTCTAAAGAGACGATCACCACCATCATCCTACCAAGATCAAGAATCTACCCCAAGAAAGAAACCCACTTTCACCAGGCTTAATCTTCCTCTCACCACCCCAATTCAACCCTCCAAATTCTCTCTCCACCGCACTCTCTCCGCCCCACCGGAGAATATCTGCACTACGTCAGGATCATCGCCGTCTCCAACCGCCATTCGCCGTTGTTTCTCCGACATCGCTTCTTCCCCTGCTTATGAGCAAGTGCTCGGAACCATCGCTAATCCGCGACCATCACCTCCGCCGCTGCCGCCTAAAATTGTTTGTTCGGATTCTTCCGTCAGGCGGAGGAGTCCCAATTTCGAGGTTAGTTGATTTCCGGAATCGGAAACTAGTTTTAGCAAAAGGGTTTCATTATCGAATTCAAATTTTTTATCTAAATCGTGCAGAAAATGAAGAAATTGGAAGAGATGACGAAAGAAATTAGTCTGTGGTGTGATGAAGCCATACGTCAGATGGAACAACTTGACGAAGAAGAGGAAGAAGATCCCCAAGAGGTCGCATTTACATTTTCTAGAAAATTTATTTAACTTTTATTATTTCTTGATTTTTTTTTTTATTTTTATATAAATGTCCACTCATTTTCTTGATTTCCTAACTAGTAACTTTTTTTTTTTTTTTTGAAACCACGATCCACGTAAATTATTGTTAAATTTCATTCAAGTTAACTACAAAAAATAGAATAAAACTATTTTTCTTTTCGGGACGGTGGGATGGGCGAAGTATACAATATAAAAAGTAATTTTGTAAAATTTGCAGGTGAAGGAGGATGAGTCAGTGAGTGAAATGGAGGAAGCAGTGAGTGTGGACAGGGCAGGGGATTGTTTAACAATTCAGTTTGAATGCCCCTGTGGGAAAGGCTATCAAATTCTTCTTTCTGGGAACAACTGTTACTATAAGTTGGTCCAGTTCTAGAACTAGATCCAATTATTATGTTTCTTCAATTCAAATTGTGTGTTTTTCATTCAGGACTTCTTAGGCATTATACTCAAATATATACTGGGTTTCTTATTCTTGGTATCTTACTGATGATGGGATTTTCTGTATACATGTTCTTTGATATCATCAACTGAATAATTGTGCACTCTTCTCTCTCTCTCTCTCTCTCTCTCTCACGCACACAAAAAAACACACCAATCTATATTATAAATCACACCATTGTTTTGAACAGTGGTGTGAATAGTTCCATCCACGGAAATGACCATTTTGCCCTCATTATTCACTCCCTTTCCCATTTCGCCCTTAAAAAAAAATTATTTTAAATTAAATTTTTTTTTAAAATTAAAAAAAAAAATTAAAAATAAAATAGTTTTAAAAAAATGTGACCTTGGACACGGACATATTTAAAAAAAAAAATTAAAAAAAAAAAAAAAAACAAAAAACGTGGCCTTGGACACGGGCTTAGGCTAGTAAATTCACAATTTCAAAATTAAAGGAAATATACTTGGACGTTGTGACTTGAGTTGACACTCGAAGCTAGCTGTTGTCCAACGTCCAAGTATATTTCCTTTAATTTTGAAATTGTGAATTTACTAGCCTAAGCCCGTGTCCAAGGCCACGTTTTTTGTTTTTTTGTTTTTTTTTAATTTTTTTTTTAAATATGTCCGTGTCCAAGGCCACATTTTTAAAACTATTTTATTTTTAATTTTTTTTTAATTTAAAAAAAAAATTAATTTAAAATAAATTTTTTTTAAGGGCGAAATGGGAAAGGGAGTGAATAATGAGGGCAAAATGGTCATTTCCGTGGATGGAACTATTCACACCATTGTTCAAAACAATGGTGTGATTTATAATATAGATATTTTTTTTTAAACAGCCGTTAGGACACAACTCACTCGAGAGTTTGAACTACATCTTCTCTCTCTCTCCTACATCTTCTCTCTCTCTCTCCTACAAGATTTACGAAAACCGCAGGTATGCGTAACCGGCGCTAACGGCTTCATCGGTTCATGGTTAGTCCGTATCCTCCTCGACCACGGATACACCACCATCAACGCCTCAATTTTCCCCGGCTCCGACGCTCCCACCTCACTCTCTCGCGCGCGCGCCAAGGTGGTGATCCATGAGGCTAATCTGCTCGACGCAGACGCGGTGTCGAGGGCGGTGGAGGGTTGCGCCGGCGTGTTCCACGTGGCGTCGCCGTGTACGTTGGAGGATCCGAAGGACCCACAGAAGGAGCTGGTGGAGCCGGCCGTGCAGGGGACAATTAATGTTCTGGAAGCGGCGAAGAGGTGGAATGTTCGGCGCGTGGTGATTGAAACGCCTGCTTCCTCTGGGAGGTACCTTTGCACTAATGGAATTTATCAGTTTGGTGATTTCGCTCAGAGTGTTTCAAAACTCTTCCGCGAGTTTCCAGTTCACAGATTTACAGGGGAAACACAACCAGGTTTGAAGTCTTGAAAAGATGCTGCAAAGAGATTGATTGACCTAGGACTAGTATATACAAATTTGGAACCGTTCTTTGCCAATGATCTGTCCTAGGGTTACTAGGACCGACAGGGAATTAGTTCTATACAAGCAACGTTTTTTTTGGATAAGTAATGGTTGAGATTTAATCAATAAATACGTGGGGCCAATAAAACACTTTGTACAATCGATGCTTATCATAAAAGTTTGCAGAAGCGGTTCTAGATCCCGTTATAAAAGTAGAGAGATGTTTTTGGAGTCATTTGTTTCTTCCTTCATCCCCTAAATGAGCATCCATTTTCAAGATTTTCGTATCACAAAATGAATATCTTTTGGGTTAAGAAACTTTTTCTTAAATGCTTTTTACCAACAAAAATTATTATTCATTTTATAATTCGAAAACAACATGTGTAAAATGTGGATAAGAAGATTATTTATACAAATTTACCATCAAATTGTATAAAAATTAAAACATTTTCATTTCATCCCCTCATCGAAATTAAGACATTCATGCACAAGGGAGTACCAAACAGAAACCTTGATAATATTCCCATTAATCATGTTCTTACATAGACAGACAACTAATTTCTATAAGCTCATTCAACTATATACCAGAATTATTGGATACCAAGTACCCAAAAAACATACAAGAAAAGGTGTAAAATGGATCAACAAGCTAATTGATCTCTGTATGCTGAAATTTCTTCAAAAATTGGAAGTCTTTTAGATCTTAATGGAGTCCAATAGTTCATTAGCTGGTCAAGCTCATCAATGAAAGCATCCTCCAAGCTCAAATCCGAAGGAGTCGAAGGTACTGCTGAATACTGCCAGGGTTCAATCTCCTGCAACAATTCTTTGGCACGGTTGATCGACTTGGGATCGTCAGATCCTATAAACTGACCTTGCAATACGTCAGATATAACATTTCTTGCCTCAACATGACTTCCTTGCTTGATCAAGCAAAGGCATAAGTTGCAGGCCTTGTTGGCATCGGGGTCTATTTCTTGGGCTTTACGATAGACCGCTTCTGCTGCTGCAAAATTTGCTTGCTGCATATATGCCCATCCTAAATTTCCCTGCATTTCGTTCATATTTAAGGTCATTTAGAACAGTGGCGGACCCACGAGTTATTCAAAATGGGTGCACAAATTACATTACAAAAATAAATAAAGTCAACCCAAGATCACAAAGTTAAAAGCTTAATATTTTTACCCATTGAGCTAGGCAGGTTACTTGTTTAATGAGTTCCCCTTTGTGTATACACATTTAAAGAATCTGCATATATAGTTTTTTTTTATTAGATGTAGAAATTTATTGGGTACACATGCACCCAATATGGTGCACCCAATATGAGAAGGGTGGATCCGTCCCTGATTTAGAGCATATTTCCAATCTTCTTCTCAAAGTTAATATGCCACTGATATAACTAGACTGATAGAAAGGATTCTTATTGCTATTAAGATGTGAAATAATTGGCAAAAAGCAAATTACCAGAATCCTGGAAGTCTCTTGCTTGATTGTAACCTGGAACTTCCTTCCATGGGATCGAGCTGTCTTTGTAGCTTTTCCATTGAACGCTTCTCCTTGATAAATCATTCGAAGCTTCTGCTTGAGCAATTCTATTTGTTCATCTAGTTTCCCACATTTCTGCAAAATCCATAAATAGAGGTCTCAAATGAGAGTTCTTTATACCGAAACGATAGACCATCAATATAATCAAAATGTGACATATACAGCTTACTGTAAGTTCATGAGAGATCTATCTTCGCTTAACAGGTCAAGCCAATTTAAGAACTTTCAGCAAAACATAAAGTTTTCAAGTCTTTTCCCAAGATAAATCACAAACTGACAATTGTTTGGCTATCTATAGAAAAATTTGGTTAGATTCAATTTCTTAAGATTGATATAAGTGAAGACTAAGCCAGTCAATTCAAACAGTTTTTGACATCTATCAGTATTTACTTTTGTTTGAAAAAGTAGCTTTTGGCTAAAAAGAAAAAAATGTTCCAATCATGGGACCCTTAAACAAGTCCAGCGCACACTCATGCAAAACGATATTTCCAAAATCTAATGCATAAATTTCGATTTTGAATTGTTACAAAAGATGAATTTCAGTCAATGCCTCTGGTTCTTTTTGCACAAGCTTCAGAAGAAAGGAAGACAAGAAGTTGCATCAAGAGCAAAACTGGTTTGTTTGTACCTTGTACAAATCAATGAGGACATTGTCTAGTGACTCCTGGGCTTGCTTGGAGCAGCGGTCCCTGAAGGACTGAATAGCTTCAATCGCCTCTTCCGCTCTATCTTGTTGTTTCATAACCACTGCCATGTCTTTAAGTGCACTATCTACTCTATCCCCAGCATTTATGGCCTTCCAGAACAGAACTATTGCACCTTCAGGGTCCTTTTCAATCAACTGCATAAACATGAAAAAAAAAAGTAATCAACAAATTATGTATTCAGAAGATTGTGGAGCTAGATGACCAAAGTTAAAGGTCACAAAAGTATGTGACTAGGGAAACATGAAACCTTGGTTAACAGTAAATACCAAATTGAGTGATTGATTACATGACAAAAGTTCCTAACTAAAATCATCCCCACCCTAATATACCATTCGATTCTGAAACCCATGAATTTAAGGCAGTTGAATTTAGCTTTAGTATATCAAGTTGTCAAAATCAAAGTACCGAAGTGGACATATAAATTCAAAAAGGGATTAATTCCACTGCCCACCCTTGAGGTTTGGATAAGTCTAACTCCCCTCCCCCAAGGTTTGGTTTCGCCTCACTTCCCCCATTTTGTTAATTTTATGTAAAATAAATAACTATTTTACCCCCTAAATGACTAATTAATTTCACAATGCAAAGTCCAAATTATATCAAAGAGTTGGGGGGTAAAATAGTCCTTTAGCATACATTAAATTGACAAAAGGGGGAAAGTGAGAAAACCAAACCCTGTGTGTGTGTGGGAGGGGGCAGTGAGACTTGTCGAAACCTCAGTCGTGGGCAGTGGAATTAATCCATTCAAAAAGTGACCACTGTTTCAGGTTAAAGATAGTAAATTAATGCATTAAAAGATAGCACAATGCAATAACCCTCCAATAAAATGGGCCTACTGATTTTGAATATACAAGTTGTCTGCATTTGGCTTCTTTTTTAGAGGGTTTTCCTTCTTTCGGGGTGTGTGTGGGCAGTGGCGAAGCCAGAATATTGGGAGAAGGGGGTCAAAATATGCATATATTTTTCCCTTTAAAAAGGGGGTCAAATTTAAAATATAGTGAAAATTTTATTTAGGGAGAAGGGGGTCAAATGGTAGGTTATTTATAATTTAGGCCTATATTTGCAACAAAAAAGAAAACTAAGCAGTAGTAATTAATTTTTTTTTTACAAATCATGTGGGTCATGACCTCCTTCCCTTCAAGGTGCCTTCACCAGTGTGTGTGTGGGGGTTTAGGGGGAGCAATGTTTTTATATGATTCGAAGTAGGAATAAATGAAAATGAATTCATTTCTGACAATAGAAAGTGATGAATGAGCGGTAGGTATATACATTATTAGTAATACTGACAAAACAAAAACAGCCAGAATATGAGGATTCCTCCCCGAGTAATATAGATCGACCACTGGCAGTTAGCCATTTCATGTACATGTCTTTTGTTGATATACGGGTTTTTATGTGTCTCTTACTACTTTACATATCATTAAGGTAAGTATGAATAATCATGGAAGGCCAATTCAAATAATTCATTCTCTCTGACAATTGCAACACTAAAATTAAACGTAATATGCCGTACTTGGTCTGACTAGATGGATTTAATTAGGCAGAGCAGTCCCTCGAACATAACTATATTCTACTCAATCTTTCATTATATAGTCGATATGGGACATTGAGTCCAAATCTCTAACTTATCAACATCAGGATCAAGTCTCGTATACCCAGTGAATTAGATAACACATTTGATAACATCTCAGATTGTAATAACCCTAATATTTATGTCATTTACTTAGTAATTATTAATTTCTAGATTGATTATTTAGGCTATTTGATTAATTAATTGAATTTACCTTTCCTAGATGGACTAGGATTATTGGGCTTAGTTATTAAAATTGGGTTACCTGAATTGGGTTTCCTTGATGGACTTGGACTTAAATTGGTTGGGCTTAGGATTAGGAAACCCAAGCATAATTATATTTCATTAATTCTAGAGCCTCTTGATATTTTATAACGGATAAAAGTCTCTTGTTATTTTAAAACGGATGAAAGTCTCTTGGTATTTTATAACGGATGAAAGTCTCTTGGTATTTTAAAATGGATGAAAGTCTCTTGGTATTATTTAACGGACGAAAGCTCTTCACTATTTAAACGGCAAAAGAGAATTAGGGAGAGAGGGAGAGAGCCGCATAGAGAGAAACGACAGAGAAAGAGAGCCGAGTAGAGAGTAGAGAGAGTGAGAGCGATGCAGAGACCGAGAAGAGAGAGAGGGAGGCCGGCTAGAGGAAGGAGGAGGAAGAACTCCATTGTTGTGTGTTCGAGGTCCAAACTAAGGTAAGGTCATCTCTTCTTGTTTTGATTCATAAGATTGAAAACCCTAGAAACCCTAGGGGTATTTTGGTAACTGAAAGGGTTAAGGGTTAACCTTTAGAGGAGTTAAAAGAGAACCTTTTGTATGATTGTAGATTCGTGCGAGGATTCGTTGCAAGGATAGTGCAAGAAATCGAGGCAAGGGATTATACATCTTTAAGTTAATTGATTTCCGCTCCGTTTCATTATTTAGGCTTCCACATATTTCTTGGCGATGTACGTTTCTTTGATACGTAAAAGCTGACCTCGCGTCATTATTTGTTTTGACTCCCTCGTTTACCGTTATTTGCTAATCTTTTGTTATTCGTTTGTTAAATCGTTCTTTGGTTTCGAAAATACGGAAATTTTATTGTCTTTTTGAAAATACGGTGGTTTGGACATGTGAGAAGGAGACCGAGTGATGCACCGGTTAGGAGGCCGGAACAGTGGAGAAATCATAAAATGGCGAGGGGTAGGGGAAGACCCAAACAAACTTGGATTAGAGTAATTGAAAATGATATGAATTTACTTGGAGTGGATGAAAGTATGGTGTTGAAGAGGCCGGAGTGGAGAGCAAAAATCCATGTGGGGGGTTGATTTTTTTTTTTCACGATGACCTATGAGGATTCATGTTAGCCGACCCCAAATTATTTTGGGACTAAGGCTTTGTTGTTGTTGTTGTTGTAATGATCACTAAGTTAGACAACCAGCTTCGGCGGGGTATATTTGATATTTTGGCCTTCGGACAAACTTAGTACACCGCTTCAAATTAGTGGTGGGGTGTTCTGGATACACTGTTTAGGACTCTGCGGAGTTATTTTGTTCCCTTTATGGGATTTTGGTTTGATAAGGTCAGTGGACCACTTATGTGATCATGATGTCTGTGAATGATTTGATTATCTACAGCTGGTATGGGACAGTTGTAGATAACTAGATCATTCGAGTCAACTTTGTTCAGCTTAACAGTCATTTGAAATTTCTTATAATCTGTGAGTGGTTTAGTTAGTTAAAACTGGTATGGGACGGTTTTAAATAAGTAAACCATTCGAGTCTGTTGAATCGATTTCGTCATCATTTGAAACTCCAAAATATTTGTCAACTCAGTTTGTGAAATCGTTGAGATTTGGAAAGACATTTGGTTTGAGAATTTGATAAATAACTATATTCGAAATTGTGCTTTGTTATGTCTTCGATTGTTATTTGGAATTTGTATCGTTTGATATTCCTTCAGGTCAACTCCTCCTTAGTAACCGGAGGGGTTGTATATGAACTTACTGGCATTGTTCGCTCACCCTTTCATCTTCTTTTCTTCCAGATTTCATATAGGAAGAATGTGAAACGGTTCGGGAGCACTTCATAAGGAGTTCAAGGATCGTTTTTAGCTTATTTCATTTAGACTCTTTAGTTAGTTATTACAGTTATTTGAGACTTTGTAAGACCTTAAAGATTTTGTTGAGCTAGTGGATTGTACTAGCCGTTGAAATTGTTACCGTTATCCGCATTTAAGTTATTTCAAATGGTGGTTAGTATTTGAATTATGGTTTTAGTAGCCGTTGGAGGTTATTTTATTATCAATTAAGTATTATTATTGTTGTGGAAATTTGGGGTCGTTACAGTTGGTATCAGAGCTTTGGCTTGAGATCTTTGGGAGTTTAGAATGTGTAAGGATAAGTTTGATTTGAGCCTTAGGTTTGACCTCAGTATCATTCTTGGAGTGTTTGGTGTAGTTGGATATGATAAGATTAGTTGCTTCATCGGATTATGAAAGTTTAGAGGACTAAACTTCTTTTAAGGGGGTAAGAATGTAATAACCCTAATATTTATGTCATTTAATTAGTAATTATTAATTTCTAGATTGATTATTTAGGCTATTTGATTAATTAATTGGACTTACCTTTCCTAGATGGACTAGAATTATTGGGCTTAGTTATTAAAATTGGGTTACCTGAATTGGGTTTCCTTGATGGATTTTGACTTATAAATTGGTTGGGCTTAGGATTAGGAAACCCAAGCATAATTATATTTCATTAATCCTAGAGCCTCTTGATATTTTATAACGGATAAAAGTCTCTTGATATTTTAAAACGGATGAAAGTCTCTTGGTATTTTATAACGGATGAAAGTCTCTTGGTATTTTAAAACGAATGAAAGTCTCTTGGTATTTTTTTAACGGACGAAAGCTCTTTACTATTTAAACGGCAAAAGAGAATTAGGGAGAGAGGGAGAGAGCCGCATAGAGAGAAACGGCAGAGGAAGAGAGCCGAGTAGAGAGAGTGAGAGCGATGCAGAGACCGAGAAGAGAGAGAGGGAGGCCAGCTAGAGGAATAAGAAGGAGGAAGAACTCCATTGTTGTGTGTTCGAGGTCCAAACTCAGGTAAGGTCATCTCTTTTTGTTTTGATTCATAAGATTGAAAACCCTAGAAACCCTAGGGGTATTTTGGTAACCGAAAGGGTTAAGGGTTAACCTTTAGAGGAGTTAAAAGAGAACCTTTTGTATGATTGTAGATTCATGCGAGAATTCGTTGCAAGGATAGTGCAAGAAATCGAGGTAAGGGATTATACATCTTTAAGTTAATTGATTTCCGCTCCGTTTCATTATTTAGGCTTCCGCATATTTCTTGGCCATGTACGTTTCTTTGATACGTAAAAGCTGACCTCGCGTCAGTATTTGTTTTGACTCCCTCGTTTATCGTTATTTGCTAATCTTTTGTTATTCGTTTGCTAAATCGTTCTTTGGTTTCGAAAATACGGAAATTTTATTGTCTTTTTGAAAGTTTGTATTTTTGTCTACAATAAGTTTTGATATGATATAATTTTGTTCCATTAATGATCACTAAGTTAGACAACCTGCTTTGGCGGGTTATATTTGATATTTTGGCCTTCGGGCAAACATAGTACATCGCTTCAAATTAGTGGTGGGGTGTTCTGGATACACTGTTTAGGACTCTGCGGAGTCATTTTGTTCCCTTTATGGGATTTTGGTTTGATAAGGTCAGTGGACCACTTATGTGATCATGATGTCTGTGAATGATTTTATTATCTACAGCTGGTATGAGACAGTTGTAGATAACTAGATCATTCGAGTCAACTTTGTTCAGCTTATCAGTCCTTTGAATTTCCTTATAATCTGTGAGTGGTTTAGTTAGTTAAAACTGGTATGGGACGGTTTTAAATATGTAAACCATTCGAGTCAGTTTGAATCGATTTCGTCATCATTTGAAACTCCAAAATATTTGTCAACTCAGTTTGTGAAATCGTTGAGATTTTAAAAGACATTTGGTTTGAGAATTTGATAAATAAATATATTCGAAATTGTGCTTTGTTATGTCTTCGAATGTTATTTGGAATTTGTATCGTTTGATATTCCTTCAGGATAAATCCTCCTTAGTAACCCGAGGGGTTGTATATGAACTTACTGGGCATTGTTCGCTCACCCTTTCATCTTCTTTTCTTCCAGATTTCATATAGGAAGAATGTGAAACGGTTCGGGAGCACTTCATAAGGAGTTCAAGGATCGTTTTTAGCTTATTTCATTTAGTCTCTTTAGTTAGTTATTACAGTTATTTGAGAGTTTGTAAGACCTTAAAAATTTGTTGAGCTAGTGGATTGTACTAGCTGTTGAAATTGTTATCGTTATCCGCATTTAAGTTATTTCAAATGGTGGTTAGTATTTGAATTATGGTTTTAGTAGCCGTTGGAGGTTATTTTATTATCAATTAAGTATTATTAGTGTTGTGAAAATTTGGGTTAGTTAAACAGATACTTTTTCTTCAGTTTAGTGAGCTTATTAGGTCCGACTCAAATTAAATCAAGAGACTTTTGTATTTGTCGAACATAATACTCCTTCAAGGGATAAAACTCCTAGTTTCAACTTGATAATAGCCCCGAACAACTATTGAGTACTATTGTAATTTCCATTTCTGCCCCATATTTAAAGGTTTTAGGAATCAACATACTCCTCCCAAGGAAATCCAGCAAATACTGCACTTACTTGGGGGTAAAGAGATAGAGATAACCCGTATTCTATAAATTTCTACATCATTTTATTTGTATACATCATGTTCCAAAAGAAGTTATTCTCTACTTGGACACACTCGATATCAAGATCACCCTTGATCCTAAGAAGAAATATGATTCAATGACTCAATTTACCAGTAATTTAGAGGGGTATAATGCTATTTATACGAAATTTTCTGCATATAGAATCATTTTCTGTACAGAATTGTACAGAAAATGCTTAGAGGCTTGTACCACACAACACCTAGGTGAATTGAAATGTTGTACCGTACAACTTTTCAAGAATTTCGTACGCGATGCTGTATATAAAATGCTTCAGAGGAATCAACAGCTCATAATGCAGTTGAGATACTGAAGCACTATATTAGTCTTTGTCTTGTCGAGCGTTTTTGTTAAAACGGAGATAAAAAAACTTAGCTTTTTTTTTATTAAGCGTGTTAGTCAAGAGTTTTAGACGAATAAATTTTAAAAAGTTGAGAATATTTTGGCCGCTCAAAGTTATAGCGTCTAAAAAAAAGCTCCATTTTAAAAAATCTCCGTTTATAAAACTGTGCACCAGACGAGCCCTTAGTTAAGAAAAATAAATAAATAAACATTGATAGATCAAATTGAACAAGAAAAGGCCTATATTTGTATCAATCCAAAATTACCATAAAAAGAAACAAAATCGAATTACCAAATATGCTCATACATTCAACATAAATAGAAAAAATATATAAAATAAAAATACCTGAACATGTTTGGCTCTAACATACGGAGAATCACCAGGAGGAAGCTTGTGAAGAACATGGAAAGGCTCTTGTTTATTTTCTACTCTTTTTCTACTCCCCTTCATAATCCCCAATCGACTTTCTCTCTCTAGAATTCTGTTTTTCTCTAATGGATTGTGGTGTGCCTCTCTCTAGAATACAGAGAATGAGATAGATGACAGAAATTGAGAGCTGTGGGGACTGCAAATGCAATGGCGAAGGGGAGGTGGGTTGGATAAAAAGGGAGGAAAATGAACCTGGTCGCAAATCAGGGTTTGTTCTTATATTGCTGTTCATATGTAGACTTTTTTATATGGCTCGTACGTTCACTTGACACGTTTTGTTATGCTATTTGCATTTAAAATTGCAGAATTTTATTTTGAAGAGCTGGTCTTACGAAAAAACCTTTTTTTTTTTTAAATTTAGGAAAAACGTATTTTATACTGACACTTCATAATACTAATGCTGACACTTTGTTATACAGGCACTTTGTTATATTAACACTGTCACTTTTTTACAATGACACTTAATATACATGCACTGACACTTTTTTACACTGACACTTTATTACATTAACACTGTCACTTAATATACATGTACTGGCATTTTTTTACACTTACACTTTATTATACTAACACTGACACTTTGTTAAACTGGCACTGACACTTTGTTATATATGCACTGGCACTTGTTTTACATGCACTGGCAATTTGTTACACTGGCACTTTGTTAAACTGGCACTGACACTTTTTACATGTACTGGCACTTTGTTAAACTGACATTGACGGAGAAAACAAAACACGTTTTTCCTAAGTGTCAGAAAAAACGTATTTCCTAAGATTTTGGCTATTTTAAAAGTTTCATTTAAATTACAAAATTTTAAAATCTCAATTTTTTAAGTTTTTTTTACTATGTAATATACTTGCAAGTTGCAACAACTAAACAAATGCTATTTTCTACTTTACATTTTCTTTCATACTTATTTATTCATACTCACAATACCTTAATATTAAATACTCCCTCTTAATTTTCGTGTACGATGAATTTTTTGCAATTTGAAACAAGTCGGAGGAAATATGTTAGCGTCCCGATTTAATTTAATGCTCTTACTTTTTCTTTTAATCTCAATAAGTGATGATGCCAAAAACGTTAGATCAACTCAAATTCAGTAATTCAGATATATCATACTCCCTTCGTCCCGCTAATATTAGCACACTTTCCTTTTTGGGCGTCCCGCTAATATTCGCACACTCCCAAAAAGGAAACTTTATATTAATAAAATATTCACCCAACCCCACTCATTCTCTCTCCTACATTATTTTAATACTCACAACACCATTATAATTTATTACACCCTCCACTCATTCTCTCTCCACTCATTCTTTTACACTCACAACATTTTATTAAAATATCATATTCCTTAATTCCCGCGCAAACAGTAACTGTGCTGATATTACCGGGACGGAGGGAGTATATATGATTGAATAACCTAAAAAAATTAACAAACACGTAAATTAAGCCGAAACTTCATCAGCGAAGGCCATTCGGCGCGAGGGTAAGTATTGGTATTTTATGAGAGCAAATCAATTGACAATATTTCAGAGTTAAAGAATGCGTTATCAGAAAAACGTGATTTATGACTTGTATTTATAGGTGTAGGAGATAGTATCCTGCCTTGTATTGAAAGTTAGGAGAGAATAAGGAGTTTAATCCTACTTAAATCCTAATTCCACGATGTCCTTGTTGAACTAGGATTAGAATTGTGTATTTGACGTATGTCAGGAAGGCATGCTCCTCGTCATAGTCATTGTTTGTTTGTTGGTCGACATAGAGACAATGTCGAGCAAGGGAGATGGCCAAAGGTAGGGGAGCCCTCTCCCTTTGGCATCTTTCGTGTAGCCTTGATGGGGTTGAATATGGTAGTAGATTAAAACCTACTCACCTGTTCCGCTATAGAGAGAGAGAGAGAGAGAGAGATAAAGATGGAGTCGGCGTGAGTAAACGACGGAGAGGGAGAGGGAGACGTGGGTTTTGTGGGTTTTGGTGGTTTTCTTTTTTCATTATTAAGTTTAATTATTTTGGGTAAAATTTAAGACTCCAGTAGGCGGTCCCCAAATTTTAAATCAATTAGAATTTTTTCAGTAGTCTTAATTAGCCGGTAATAGGGATTATTCATTTTGTCCGACCCAAAAAATTTAGTCCCTAAAAATATCTTTTTTTGTAGTGTTGACATGGTCATGGTCGGCTTAGGCCTGCGTCGTGGTCGTCCTAGGTATAAGACGACATTCCAATCTAATTAAATAATTTTACTTAGTATTTTGCTCGGCTTGTTGATAAGTCGAGGAGTATATGTTGATAATGGGTAGGAAAACTCATTCCTTATGTCGTATTTAGGACTTGTGCATATTTTTCATTGGACTTAATCTATTGGGACTTGCTCGTTTCATGGGCCATGGTCGTACTTGATTTATACCGTTCAATGGCCCCCGAATTCCTAACTCGGTTATATCGAGGAGGAAGTGTACCTCGCCCTCGACTTATAGATACGAAGAGTTTTTCTCGAATTACGAGGCAGTTAATCATTTTATCCGACAGAATTAGACATTGATGGGCACGCATATCATTGATACGACATTCGCATTGGGAACACGCATAAGCATTAAATTTAGGGAGTGGGGATACGTGCAAGCCATTTTGTCAACCCATACCCGCTCAGATCTGGGTATAAAAGGCTAACCCCCCCCCCCTCATTTTTACACATTCATCACTTTGGCATTTGAGAAGAACCCAAAAGGTGCGAATTTCCCCAAAGTATTATTTGCATTTGGTGTGATTTCTCAAGGATTGAGCTCGATTCTTCGGTTATTTACTACATTAATCTCTAAATCAGGTATAATCTCTTCCCCAAATAACCTCTCTTTTACATTTCGAGTTAGGTTTTGTTAAGGTTTTGTTCGTTCGCCATTGTTTTTCTTCAAGCTTTTCTTCGTGCATTCATCGTGGCACGTACCTAGAGGAGTAACCCCAATGCCTTGTACTGTTACCACACCCAAAACCTTCGGATCTATAAACGGATTGATGGTCCATGGATGATGGTGGGCTTAAATGAGATTGGGGAAATTTTGACAAGGTACCAATCTCCTAGAATCGATGTGGCTGACCCTAGTCGGTTTAGGATTGACCGTGTTGACATCATTTCTCCCAATGTTGTGTTGTTTCAAGGATGGACAGAAATCCTTGACCACATCAATTTATACTACTTGAAAGCTGGGCTCTTGGAGTGTCCACAACTAGGTGAGGTTCTCTCCTCGACATTGATGGGTGAGATGGGGAGGAATACCTCCTCGTCCTCGTACTCGTCATTATCTTTGTCCTTGTCCAGCACTGTAACCATTGTTTCTTCTGCAGATATGTCGGGGAGAGGTCATGGTGTTACACGTCCTCCAATTGGTCCCTCCACGTTGGGGAGGATCGTTGATGCTTTTGTTGAGGGAGCACATGTTATCGCTCGTTAAAGAGGCCGTGGTAGGTCTCAGAGGGGTAGATCTGGTACTCCAAGGGCTAGGCAAGTTAAAGTCGGGGACCCAATGATCCATGACTTGCACGATAACTTTGGGGTGTCTAGAGATGAGTACCGCCTAACTTATGCCCCAGCCATACCTCTACACGATAAGGATGCCCTTCGTGAATTTCTCTACAAACTGAACCAAGTCTCTTTCTTTTACAAATAGTTTCAACTAGGTCGCCGTCTTCCCCTTTATCCCTTTATCTTTGACTTTTTGGAGGACATGAATGTTGTCCCGGTTATGATTGGAGCGAATGTTGTGAGGTATTTAACTGGCTTCATCGTCTTATGTCATAGTTTAGGATATGAACCCTGCCAATCTGCCTTCCATAAATTCTTTTTGGTGAGCTACAAGGAAGATATCCACGTCATAGTGGTGAGAAGTGATCCCAATCGCCCCAAGCTAATCTTCCCCATGTGGAGCAAGGTGTCGGGCTGGAATAATCATGTGATTAGGGTGGAGAGCAGGCAAGGATGGGAGTTTGTTACTCCCACTAGGTTTCCCTCGGTGCTGGAGGAGGTATGGAGGCCGCAGTGGAGGGACCGGTAGGTGGAAAGACTAGACATGTTTGCCGAGGTGGGCACCTTGTGTTGGTCAAGTCTGGAGGCTAACCAGAGGTATTATGTGCAGGCCGACATTTTGCCTGGTCCCTTGAACATGCAGATGCCAATGGGCCCCGTCGTAAGGGGGAACCGCTACCCGGATTGGAGGGTGCACCCCGGCTCCCAATGTGACATCAGTCAATTATACCAAGGCAGATGTTTGTCCGAGGATGATGTTGTCGACTGTAATTTTCTTTCTCTTACCATTTTTGTAGTATAATTTTCTGCTCGTCATCGTTATATTAACTTTGTTTTCTCTTCCTTTGCCTTTGCTTTCCTTGCCTTAGCTCGTTTTAGGGAGGCAATACATTTGACTGGCATACCTTAGCCCGGTTTTAGGAGGCATTGCTAGTCTTTTATTAATATGATGTTCCTTTCTTTCCATACATATGTCTTTCTTTACTTGCTTACTTGAACTGTTTAATTATTGCTTGTGTTTGTTGAATGTATGTAAATAGGACTTGGTTCCCATCTTATACAGGTAAGCGTTTGATTCCTTTAAACCGAGGAGGCTGCTCAACATAAGTACTTGGACATTTTGTCCTTTTTTGTTGGAGTAGGGTGCTCGACTTAGGCATTTTGTCTTTTTAACGAGGGTTAGGAACCCGACTTAGTGACTTGGTCACTCTTCTTCCCTTTCTGGCAAGGGCGAGGCTCCCCTCTTTAAGGATTAGGACATTGTCCATTTAATGCGGGCAAGGGTACTTGTCTTTAAGATTTATTCATTTCACCCAATGTGCGAGCAATGGTTGCTCGTATTTATGGCTTGGACCTTTCATCCAAGGTGCGAACAATGGTTGCTCGTCTTTAAGACTTAGGCATTTCACCTAAGGCGCGAGCAAGGGTTTCTCGTCTTTAGGACTTGTACGTTTCATCCAAGGCGCGAGCAAGGGTTGCTAGTCTTTAGGCCTTAGGCATTTCACCTAAGGTTCGAGCTAGGTGCTCGTCTTTAGACTTAGGCATTTCACCTAAGATGCGAGCTAGGTGCTTGTCGTTATAACTTGGGCATTTCACCCAGTTTAGTGTGAGCTAGGTGCTCGTCTTTAGGACTTGTCGTGCTTGTTGTAGTCTTTGCTTAAGTTATTCTTTGGCAAATACTAAATTTATTTATTGAAACTGATTACATCGAACTGCAATCATACTCTAATTGAAAACAAGGAAATGCAAAGAATTTAACTCTAGTCTACTTAACAAAAAGATAAAATACTTTTATAAACTACTAATAGTATCTCCGAAGATGGTCAGCGTGCCATGGATGATTTAGCTCTTGTCCATATGGGGCCTTAATTATGTAGTTCCCTCTCTAATGACTTAAGTGATAAGGTAAGGACCTTCCCAATTTGGGGAGAGCTTGTTCTGCTCGGCTTTTTTGCCCGTAGCTTCTATTTTTCTAAGTACCCAGTCCTCGACTTGGAATACCCTTTTGTTGACCTTTTTGTCGTGGTAGGCTTTAGTCCTTTGCTTGTAATTCACCATTCTCATATGGGCGGCCAACCTTCTTTCGTCCATTAAGTCCAAGTCGAGCAGTCCGTTGATTTTATTTACTTGCTCGTCATAGTTGTTGTTTTTAGCTGTGAGGATGGCCATTTCTGCCGGTGACATAGCCTCTGATTCAAAATTAAAGTTATTGCAAATGGTGTTTCCCCGGTTGGCCCCATGGTGGTTGTGCAAACTACCTATAAGACCAAGGGGAGTTTGTCCAACCATCTACCATCACTTCCTTCTAGGTTTTTAGTGAGGTCTATTAGCACCAACTTGTTTTCAGCTTCAGCTTGCCCGTTACATTGAGGTCGACTTACAGATGACTTGATGTGTCTGACTCCCAGTTTGTTCAATTCTGCTGTGAAGGCTCTAGAGAACTGGAGACCATGATCTGAAACGATAGTATGTGGTACCCCAAAGCGACACCAGATAAAATCGCGGACGAAGATGATTGCATTCTCCTATGTTATTTGGCTAAGGCATTTGCTTTTATCCACTTGAAGAAGTAGTCGACTACCACGATTACGTATTTGCAGTTACTTCGGGCGAGGGGAAAGGGTCCGATGATGTATATCCCCCATATGTCAAATGGTCAAGTAGGAATTATTGGAGTTTGCTCGACTGACGGGATTCTGGGGATTTCGGCATACCTTTAGCACTTGTCACACTTTTTTATGTAGGATCGAGTGTCATCTCTTAGGGTCGGCCAGTAGTAACCTAGAGTGATAATTTTATCAACTAAGGTTCTGGCCCTCGGGTGACCACCACATATGCCATCATGGACTTCTGCCAAGAGGTTCCCCGTGTCCTTGGGGTGAACACATCTGAGAAGAGGTTTTGTGAATGATCTTCTGTATATGACCATGTTCCATACTATGAACCTTATCGACTTCTTCTTGATGATCCTTGCTCGTATCTCGTCCACTGGCAGTTGGTCCCTTTCGATGAAGTCCACATATTCTTCTATCCAACATTTCTCCTCCATGTCCAAGAGTATTACTAGTAGTCTTTCGTAAGCTGGTTCATCAGCAAAGACTATAAGGGGGTTAGTGTCTGGGTCGGCCACGTCAATGGTGGCAAGTTTGGACAAGGAGTCTGTCATTTGGTTGTCTTCTCGACCTATCTGTCTTATCTCAAAAAAAATCAAGGTTTTTCACCATGTCTAGAACAAGATCCTTGTACTTTGTCAGGATGGAGTGTTGAGTGTTGTACTCCTTTTTAATCTGTTTGACTACGAGCTAGGAGTCACAGAAGGTGGAAATCTTTGTTGCCCCATAGAAGAAAGCAAGTTCTAGCCCAAATATCAAGGCTTCATACTCAGTCCCATTATTAGATGCTAGGAACTTGAATCTGATTATGTCCTGTTTGGTGTGTTCGTCGTTGGGGCTTGCCAGTACTATTCCAGCTCTGCTTCTCTCCTTGGTGGCTGATCCATCTGTGTATAAGACCCAACAGTTAGGAGGTAGCATGATGGTCCGTTCTTCCCCTGCAGGTTTTTTACGCTTACGGGAGTGTCTTCCTAGGCTGGTATCTAATGTCAAACTCTATGAGTTCGATAGACCAGTTAAGGAGACGACCTGAGCTGTCCAACTTATACAAGATTTTCTTGAGGGGTGTATTAGTGTACACAATTATGGGGTGCGCAGAAAAGTATGCTCGTAATTTCCTTGAAGCTATGACCAAGGCATAGGCTATCTTTTCTGCGTTAAAGTATCTGATCTCCACATCTGAAAGTGCTTTGCTCACACAATAGATAGGTGTCTCATTTGGACTAGGAAGACGTCCAACAGCTCTCCCATGACTGGGCTGCTTAGTAGTGGGGGGGGGGGGTTGCACAAGTACTCCTTTAATTGTTTGAATGATTCTGAGCACTCCGGAGTCCAGAAAAAGCTCTTGATCCCCTTAAGGACTTTGAAAATTGGTAGTGACCTCTATGTTGACTGTGCGATAAACCTACCAAGGGCTGCTACTCTCCCATTCAGCCTTTGAACTTTCTTGATGCTGGTAGGTCTTGCATGTCGATCAGGACTTTGATTATCTCTAAATTTGCCTCGATTCCTATTTATTAGATCATGAAACCTAGAAATTTTCCAGCTGTTACTCAACAGATCGGCCAGTCAGAGGCCACTAAAATCCTATTACCATCAACTCAAGTAAACCCTTAATCAGTAACATAATTGACTTGTAACTGATCTCTATCGTCACACAAATAATGATTTTATTTTACAAACATGTGCTTTAACGTGTGCCTCACATTAAAGTAATTAGTATTTTTAAAATGAAAGAAAGGATAAGATTGAAATTAAAAAGAGAGACACATGACAATTTTTGGAGAACAAATAATTTGAAATGAATATGGTAGTAAATCTGGAGATGTGAAATCAGCAAAGTTCACTCGTTAATAAATAAATAAATAAAATTCAAATTCGAACTTGATCATCTAGAGATAAATTCAATCAAGTTTACTCATTAATAATTTATTACTTCTCCCATTTCAAAATAAATGTTTTTTTAAAAAAAATTGAGATCAAGAGAAAGTATATATATATTTTGATCATTCATTTTGAGATACAGATAATATTATTTAATGGATTATAATAACCTTATATCCAAAGTAATAAAAGATAAGATTGGAAAAAAAGTAATTTTATTGATTTTATGTAATGAATCTCTTCAATAATGAATGACCCTTACCAACTTCTACTGACCTTAAACAAATCCTATCATATTGATCGTAAATTTTGTACATATTATTATTCAAATTTAAAGTCAACTTTAGTAGGAGAAAGTGAAATGATTCATGTGATCTATGTTGTTGGTCTAACCTCAATTTCAATCTTAAAAAGCACTTGAAAGATTTGACCCATTGAAGAGCTTTTGACATTAATATGTCACTTAAATATTATTTTTAAAATGAATATATTTACTTTTGGCTCATCCAAGTTATATCACCTTACAATATTAGGCACCAGACTATAGAATTTATTAATAAAGTCACTAACATATTTCCTCCGACCTGTTTACGTGTTTGTTAATGTTTTTTAGGTTATTCAATACTTACTCTTGCGCCGAATGGCAGACAGCCCATGTCGGGGAGGGACAGAGCTCCCATGAGGCTATTGCGCCCCAGGCCGAGGGGGTTATTCAACAGATCGGCCAGTTAGAGGCCGAGAAGTTTGTAAGTGATGCTCGACATGTCCCTGTACTTAAGGGCATGGACCTGGTTGCTCGTAAGGGTCCCCAACTGAGGGTAGGTCGAGTTGTCCTCCATCGGTCTTTAGATGATGACCTCCTGGACCATCTGAATGAGTTCAAGCCGACAATGGAGCATCTGGTCAATAGAAAAGGCCTTTTGCTGAGCGAGGTAGACTTCTTCAGCTTTTTCTCTTTTTCTTTCCTCGTTTTTTCATATACTTGTGATTTTTTCTGACCATTCTTCTTTTCTTATTTGCAGCTTGCCACGGTCACCGCATATGAGACAATAAAGTTTAAGGCAGCCGAGGTCCATGAGCAAAATCTTGAGAGACAAGCTGAAAAGGATAAGGCCGACTTAAAGAAGACTGTGGAGCTTCTAAAGAACCTCAGGGATGATGCTGATGCTTTTAAGGCAGCTAAGGCCAAGGCCGAGGAGGATGAGAAGACGGCCAGGGAGGCGTTGGCCAAGGTCGAGGAAGCTGCCCGGCTCAGGGAAGTTGAGCTGGAGAATCAAAGGGCTGCAGCCCAAAAAACGACCGAGGAGGCCACAGCTCGGCTCAAAGAGTTAGATGCCAGCATTCCCTCCAAGGAGACTGAGGTCATTGCTCGTTATAAGGCCAACTCGGCCTTTAAACAAGTAGTGGCCGAGAAGACAGCGACCATGTATTCGGATGGCTACATGCACTTTGGTAGAAGGGCCATGACTGATCCTTCTCTCGGTCTCAACCTAGAATAGCTAGCTCGGCTCATCTGTTAGGACTCGTATGATGAGGCTGCCCGGTCTCTGCATCATCTTGTTCCCTTCTCGAGCAATGCCCTGAAGGTCATAGTCTCCATTGATGCTCATGTTGGACGTCCTGCTTGGGTTCCTCCTCCTCTCGATCCACAGAATATCCATACTTTGATTGAGAAAATAGAGGACGAGGGCCTGAGTTCAGAAGACGAGGAGGCCAATGCCGCAGCGGAGCCAACTGAGGGAGCTCAAGCCGAGGAAGCTCAAATCGAGCAGATCACAATCCTTGAAGCCGTGGTCAACCAAGATGAACTCTTTACCAATGATGATCAGGCTTAGGATATTTTATTATCATTTTTGGTTATGTAATAGGGCTCCCTTGTACTTCAATTTTCTTTTATCAATATGAATGATCTTTCTCAATTCTTCATCGTCTTTGCTATTTATGTCTTTGCTGGGAATGTCAGAGTATCTCTGGCATTTGTCACACTTTCTTACGTAGGCTTGCGCGTCATCTCTCAGGTTTGGCCAGTAATAACCTAGCGTGATGATTTTGTCAGCTAAGGTTCTGGCCCCCGGGTGACCACCATAAATGCCTTCATTGACTTTTGCCAAGAGATTTTTTGTTTCCTTGGGATAGACGCACCTCAGTAGAGGCTTTGTGAATGATCTTCTGTAAAGAATTTCGTTCATCACTGTGAACCTTACTGACTTTTCCTTGATAAGTCTAGCACGGGCTTCATCATCTAGGAGTTGATTCTTTTTAATGAATTCCATGTAGACATCTATCCAACACTTCTCTTCCCCGTCTAGGAGCATTACTCGTAGTCTTTTGTAGGCAGGTTCTTCGGCAAAGTCTATGAGTGGGTTAGAGTCGGGATCTGCCATGTCAATAGTTGTCAGTTTAGATAGAACATCTGCCACTTGATTATCCTCCCTTCCTATCTGACTTATCTAAAAGAATTCCAGCTTTTTCGTCATGTCTAGTACGAGGTCCTTATACTTTGTAAGTATGGGATGTTGAGTGTTATATTCCCCTTTTATCTGCTTTACTACGAGTTGGGAGTCACAAAAGGCGACGACTTTAGTTGCTCCATAGAAGGATGCCAACTTTATGCCAAATTTCAGGGCCTCGTACTCAGCTTGATTGCTAGAGGCAGGAAACTTGAATCTGATTTTGTCTTTGGATGGTGTGCTCTCCATCATGACTTGCTAACACAATTCCAGCTCCGCTTCTTTCCTTAGTGGCTGAACCATCTATGTATAAGACCCAACAATTGGATGGGAGCTCGATGGTCGGTTCTTCCCCCGCAGGTTTTTTGCACTTATGGGAGGTGGGGTCGTGCTCATTTGTAAAGATGGTTTCAACCATAAAATCGACCAGAGGTTGTGCTAGGAGTATCTTCCTAGGTTGGTATCTATATCAAACTCAGTGAGCTCGATAGACCAATTAAGAAGATGTCTTGAGCAATTCAACTTATGCAAGATTTTCTTCAGTGGCGCATTGGTATACACAGTTATGGGATGTGCAGAAAAGTATGCTCGTAGCTTTCTTGCCGCTATGACTAGGGTGTAGGCTATATTTTCTGCATTGAAGTATCTGCTCTCCACATATCTGATAATGCCTTGCTCACATAGTAGATAGACTTTTGAGTGGTTCCTTCATTACGGACTAATACCACAGCTATAGCGTTGTCTGTCGCTTATAGGAAAACATATAACATTTCTCCCATGACATGGCTGCTCAACAAAGGAGGGGATCCCAAGTACTCCTTCAAATGTTTGAATGATTCAGAGCATTTAGATGTCCAGGAGAAAGCTCATTATCCCCTTCAATACTTTGAAGAAAGGCAACGATTTTTCTGCAAACTTTGCAATAAATCTCCCGAGGGCTGCTATTAGGGATGGCAATTTAACCGAACCCGATCCGTATCGAAGGCGATCCGATCCGAAAAAATCGGATATGATTTTAATTTTTTATGATCCGATCGGGTTCGGATCGGGTTCGGTAGCACATTCTGACCGATCCGAACCCGACCCGATCCGGCCCGAATGCACATGCTTATACTATCCGACCCGATTCGACCCGATCCGACCCGAATGCAAATACCTAAGTTTGAATTTATACTTTAGCCCCTTATCTTTTAAGAAATTACAAATATCATATATGTATATATAAGAAGATATAGGGTTTTTGATAGATTTAATTTAGGGCTTGCTGCGTTGTTCTCTCTTCTATGCGGCGCCCAATCTCTCCCAGTCCATCCCCGCTTCGGCGCTCCGCCGCTCCTCTCTCTCTCTCCTGCACGGCGCCTCGGTGAATCTCCTCCTTCCTCTCTCAGCTCTCTCCCGCTCTTCTCTCCTCTGCTACAGCGACGGCGCATTTCCTCGCCGAATCTCCTCCGTTCTCTCTCTCCGTTCGTCGATTTCTTGAAGATTTTAAGGTGCCTCTCTCTCCCACTCTTCTCTCTCTCTGCTAGTGTAGTGGTGGTTTGCCTAGATTCCTTTGGTTTATTCAACAATATTAGTTCATATATTTTTACCCCAACTGCAACTTTCTGATTTTACTCAGTATGAGTTCTTTTATTTTAATGATTGGATGACATATGTTTGTTTCGGTCTTTTGGCGTTGATTCTAAGAATCGTGAAATTATATCAAGAAAATTATCCTTTACATGTGAAAGCTGGTGTTGAGTAACGAGAGTATATCATGTTGTTAAGCATAGTATGTTAAGCATAGTATGAAACAAAAATATACTGAATTTGTTGTATCTTTGACCTTACATAAAGAAAAATCATTTTCATATGTGTCTCACACTCTCTGTCCAAACTATAAAGGATTTTTCATGCTGGCATCTCTAGTAAGTGACCTTAGATCGGTGTCCATTTTTCAAAAATGCAAATTTCCTAAGTGAATGTCCATATTTTTTATAAGATTAATAATCCCTCGTTAATCATCATGTTTTAATGTTTTAATCTACAACTACAATCATAATGTCATATTGTGAGATCTTAATGGTGTTTATGTATTTATGCCACTAAAAATGTTTAAAACCCAACTTTCTTAAATGTCCCTCAAAGTTAATACTGGACATTCATTAGGGACGGAGGAAGTATTATAGAAGATATCTATAAGGATTCTTCTGTAGTTAAGTTATTTGGAGTCTTGTTACTAAGTTGCTGTTATTATCTCTGGTACCATAGGGGTACATATGTTAATATTGTACTCCCTCCGTCCCAAAATGAATGTCCATCCGAAGCTCAGATTTGTTACTAATATTGTTCTTGAACATTGTTCGAATTTGTTGATAGACTGTACTAATTTTTTATTTTTTTTTAATTTGATAGATGTCTAAAAAAGTTGTTCATCCAAATGATAGTGGTGATGATGATTTGCATATGTATGAAGACAAGAATGAACCTATGAACAAGAATGAACCTATGAACCAAGATTGTACTGTTCGAATGTTTTCCACCAGAATCAGAGGAATTCCTTTCTGCTGAGACATTCATTTGTACTCCAGAATTATACCAGAAAAAACATGTGTACAAAGTTAGTATGGCATGCTCACCTATTCCACATTTTAAGCATCTTTTGGCACACTTCAACGCCACTATTGGCTTCCAAAAATGAATGTGCTGTGGATGCAAAATCTTCTTTGACCTTAATTGCAAGGAACAAAACAATCATTCTGTGCATCTGAAAACTTTGAGCTATGATACACTTAAGCTACAAATCAACGTATAAACAAGATTTCATTTTCATTTGTCCAGATTTCAGATGCATTATTAATGTAAAATGATATCCTTTCAGGTGGAAGCGAAGGTTGGAAGGACAAAGGTAGTCCCAAGCGAAGGTTTAAAGATTAGGATGTATTAGTAATTAACATTTGTTGGAATGTAATATGTGTGGAAACTATTTTTGGTTTGTGTTTGTTTGGATTGTTTTGAAATTGTTTGGATTGTAGTAAAACTTGAGAATGTAATGTCTTGTTCTAGAGAAAATCATTCGAATTTGGCATTTTATTTTTTTGATTAGAGTTTTTCTGGAGTTCGGATCGGATCGGGGCTTCGAATCGGATCGGGGCTTCGGATCGGGGCTTCGGATCGGATCGGATCTCGGATCGGATCTCGGATTAGCCAACATCGGATCGGATCGGGTTCGGTAAATGTTTTGTAGGTTTCGGATCGGGTTCGGATCAGGTCTGATCCGATCCGAACCCGACCCATTTGCCATCCCTAGCTGCTATTCTTCCATTCAGCTTTTGAACCTCCTTGATACTGGCAGGATCTTTCATATCAATCAAGGCTTTGATTTTTTCCGGATTTGCCTCAATTCCTCTTTGTGATATCATAAAGCCTAGGAACTTCCCGGATGTCACCTCGAACACACATTTTCTTGTATTTAGTTTCATGCTATTTGTTAGGTTGTCAAAAGTTTCTTCCAAGTCTGGTGCGTGACTGCCACTCCTAGTCTTGATGACCATGTCATCTATGTAGGCTTCCATGTTTCGGTCTATCTATTCTCAAAATACTTTGTTGACCATACGCTGGTAGGTTGCGCCCGCATTTTGAAGCCCAAATGGCATCATAGTGTAGCAATAAATTTCTCCAGCTGCCTGGAAGGCTGTTTTTTCAATGTATTCCTCAGCCATTTTTATCTGGTGATAACCAGAGTAGGCATATATGAAGTTGAGAGTTCTGTGTCCAGCAATAGAGTAATACAGCTTGTCAATTATGTGTAGAGGATAGCTGTCTTTTGGGCAGGCTTTGTTGAGATCTGTGAAATCTACACACATTCGCCAATTCCTGTTATTTTTCTTGACCATCACAATAATGCAAACCAAATAGGGTAGGTTGTTTCCCTGATGATTCCGGCACTTAGTAATTTCTGCACTTCTTCCTTGATTGTATTATCATTGTCGTTGGCAAAAATCCTCCGTGCTTGCTTGATGGGTTTAGCAGACGTGCCAACTTTCAACTTGTGGAGAGCTATCTCTTCTTTAATTCCCCTCATATCCTCGACCTTACAGGAAAAGTCATCCAGATTATTTTTAGGAGGGTGATGATCTCTTCCCTTTCTTTCGGGGATAGCTGGCCCCCGATTTTTATTTTTTTGCTCTATATAGTCAAGATTGAGCATAATTTCCTCCAATTCATCTACAGGCTTCATAGCTGGACCGTCTCGAAATTGCAAAGTTTCGATGATTATTTCTCTAAGTCTTCTGCCTTTCTCACCATTTATGTATATGTCTTCCATCTCCACTAGCTCGTCTACGTCCGGTAGCTCTCCTTGTCTCAAGTCATGGTTGGCCCCCAAGTTCTGTCCGCTGACGAGATGAGGGGTTATATTCGAGACTGACAGAACTGCGTCATTGCTTTCGTGGATATTTAGTATCATGTGTTCATCGTCTTCTGTTTCAAAAATTCGATTCACCCTATAACTGGTGCTAGTAGTCTTTACAGACTTAGAGATTTTTAGATTTTCCTACAGTGTGTCCACCTCCACCTTTCTAGATGTTTTTCTGCTCCTCATTACATGTTACAACAAGAAGTCTTTGGGGGTCGCCCTCACACATCTGACTCCAACACGAGTAGAGAATTTAACTCGTTGGTGCGGGAGGGAGGCGACCAACCCAAGTTTGCCTTGACTTGTAATGCCTATGATGGCATGGTAGTCACTTGCCAGATCCATGACCACGAATGTTACTGTGTCATCTGCTCGAAAGGGATGTTCCCATACTTCCAACAATAATTCAATAGTCCACATGGCGCTGACTTTGTGGTTGGTAAAGCCTTCCAGTCTTCGAGAGTATGGTTCTAGCATGCTATCTTTCAGATTTATCTTCTGGAAGGTAGATTACTACAGAATATCTTGGGAGGCCCCCGAGTCTATGAGAAGTCTCTCAGATTTACAGTTGTCAATACTCCATTTGATCACCAATGGTTGTTCGCGAGCCGCTCGACTTCTGGCTAGTTCATTAGGGGCGAATCTGATGACTTACTCTTCCTTATAAATCCAGGTGGGGATGTGATAGACCTTATTTAGCTCACGTATCTGGTCTTTCAATTTTCTGTTGGAAACAGTCTCCTATTTTATAACATGGAGCTTGGCCCTATGAGGTATGTCTCCCCTTTCGTCATCTTCATCATCATCCTTTATTTTTCGCTTGTTATCCTTTCTCATAACGTAACGATCAAGCTTTCTCTCGTCTACCCATCTCTAGATCATTATCTTGAGGGAGATGCAATTTTCCGTGTCGTGTCCGTAGTCTTTGTGGAAGTCATAATACTTGGAGCTGTCACGAGTGTACTTTGTTCTTTCATCGAGTGGTCGGGAATTTGGTAGATTCACCAACTGCATGATTTCTGTGATAGGTTTTGTGAAGGGGGTAAAAACCTCAGTTTTTTCAGTAGCTCGAGTTATATTCTTCCCCTTGTAGCCACTTCCATTTGAAGGCTGGTTGGTGCTAGCTGCCTCTGCTTTTGTTTTCTCAGACCTCTTTTTACTTTTCTCTTCTGCTATTGCTATGGCATAAGCAACATTGTGCAGATCGGAATTTGACTTAGGCTCTCTAGCAGAAAGTTCATAGATCAATTGTCCGGATCTCAATTCGGAGTTAAAGCAAACAATCACCTCCCGGTCTGTCAGGCTCTCCTCTACTTAGTCTGCCAAGCCTCTGAATCGATTGTAGTAACTCAAAGTTGTTTCATTCTTCCCCTGATCAATGTTAGAAAGATCTGTCAGTCTTTTCTTTCTCTTTCCAGTTGTAACGAAGTGATCCAGGAATCTCCTACTCATGATTTTCCAGCTATCGATACTTCCCTTCTTTTGCTCACAGAACCAGGACAGAGCTGTTCCAGAGAAGGTACTTGCGAATGTAGGTGTTAGTGCCCTAGGCCTATAGAGATAGACTTATATGTAATGTCATTATCCATTTTATATGTGAGATTATTACTTTGATTATTATATGTTTGCATGTTTACTTTAATAATCATGTCCCTAGTACTTATGAAGCACTAGTATGAAGTCTAATGGATAATCATGTGATGATTATATGCATGGAGATGCACATTAGATTCATGGGTACTTGTTAGAGAACAAGGTACTGGACTTGACCCATTATGAGATTTATGTCATGGTCAAATGTCATAAATAAATCTCATATGGTTATATCATTGATATCCTTTGACCTGAGATTATCATCGTCTTCCACTTGATGAATATTATGTTTGATATAGTTTAACGTTGTCTTTAACCGGATAACAATAAGGGCTATTATTGGCATGATATGATTCTTGTTGGGAAGAATGATAAGTCAAGATGGAAATTTGTCCCTCGTAAAGAGAGATGTTTGCTAGGCCACTCGTAAGTAAGATTGATGTAGTGCATGGCCATGCCCGAATGAATTAATGTGATTAATATCATTCGATTAATCAATTTACTTAGTAACGAGAAAGCATTGAACAATATGAGTTGACGTGGACCATGACTCATGTTCAATATAACATCGTGTGACAAAGGGATTGTGATATGTTCTATGTAGGAAAATCGAACTTGATATTATATTATTTGGGTAGGCATGATGGCTTGCTAGAGTCCGCTCATGTCTTATGAGGATCGATGTGATCGAACTCATTGCCAACATAATATAGTCCTATGGGATCACACACATCGAACGAATTGTCAAAAATGAAGAATATGGAGTTTCTGTACTCAGGGGACGACTCATCCCCAGGCCTGAACTAACTATTCCCTTGGCCTGGGACGAATGATTCAGAGGGAGAGTCCTGAGGGACGACTCGTGCCCATGGGGACGAGTCGTGCCCATAGGGACGAGTCGTGCCCATAGGGACGAGTTGTGCCCTGGGCCAGAACCAACTATTCCCCTTAAGGGGGACGCCTGTATCAGAAGCTTGGTGACAGGGGACGACTCGTGCCCTGGGGGACGAGTCGTCCCGTCGGCGCTGGACTGGTACGTAATTGACCTAAAATTAGGGTTTTCGCGAGGGGAAAATATTTATAACATATAAATACAAATCCTTGGTTGCCCTAGCAGTCATTCTAATGTTTTGGGTTTAGAGAAACACAAAAGAGAGAGATTTCAATTGAGAATTGAAGATCAAAACACAATCCAAATCCATATTTCTTCATTGATTGAAAGGAGTTTCAATCAAAGGATCTAGCAATCCACCTAGAATTGTTCTAGGGTTCGTTCAACGCGTGGATATACATAGAGGATCTTCGCAAATCAAGATCTAACGTTCGTGATTCAAGAATCGTTCATCGAAGATTCGCTAGTTCATCAATCTAGAGTTGGAACGCGTTTATCAACGACAAAAGCACACAAGGTTGGTAATTCTATTTCATTCTTCTTAATTAATCATCTAGAACGGATCCTAGGACTCCGGGTTTTCGAGTTAATTTGCATTCTTCCGCTGCGCATGGACCCTCGAAACCCAACAGTGGTATCAGAGCCCCGTTCATGATGTTTATATTAGATAATCATGATAATTATATAATGTGATTATGTTAATTTTCATGATGAATATGATTTAGAACATGATTTTATATGAGAATTGCTTATGGAAGTAATTGTATATTTTGATATACCATGATTATGAATTGAATTATTTGATTAATGTGATTAATCTAGAATATGGGTCTTGAATATTACTAAGTATAAAGGCTGGAAATCAAAAACTTCCCCACAGGCACTTCGATGGAAGTGTGGGATAACCTTGGATTACAATGCCACGTACTAGTAATTGATGAATTTTTAGATCTTGAACAATGTGTTTGTTATAGGGATTATGTTCATATTAAATGAGATTTTACATGAGTCATTAAACCCTAATTGATTAGAAATTATGATGTAAACATCAAATGTGATTTGTGATGCATCATCCCATGTTCATAATTATGCTCATATAATTTTCATGAATCAACCTTGCCATGTTAATTGATAAACATGAAAATTGAACCTTCATTGAAATTTGAGTTTGTCTATGCCACCCATATTTAAACACTTGTGAGTACACGGATAGTTTTATGTAGGCTACGCCACAGCGAGGTACATTAATTCTATCTTTGTATGATCAAGATGAGCAAACGGTGATTGCTATACGTTTAAAATGGTTGAACTCAATTAGGCTATCAAAACAGTTTTGGGCTTAAGGCATAAGATGAGATTGAAACATGTGACATATGATGTCTATAATCTCATAAAGGATCTAAGAGTCATATGTTGATATGATTGATAAATGTTATCTACCTTTTTAGTTTAATTTTGACGATCGTGCCATAGCCGACTTGAAATTAAATTAAAGTTGGGTCTTAGCCTATTAAATTATATTATGCATGATTGTATAAGAAGGTTATATAATTTAGTGGGAGTATTTATGAAATACGTTATTTAAATCTCTTAAATGAAATAGGTACTTATATGTGTTCATATTTGTTGCATATCTTTGTAGATCAATGGCTGTAAACACTAATCAAAATCTGTCACTGCGATCAGTCCTTGAGAAGGACAAGTTAGAAGAGAATGGCAACAACTGTGTGGATTGGATCCGCAGTTTGGGAATTGTTCTCAAACATGAAAGGAAGTTGTACATTCTCGATGGACCCGTTCCACCCGAGCCTGCTGCTAATGCAACTAGAGCTGAAAAGGATCAACATAAGAAGCATATGGATGATTCTATTGATGTTGGTTGCTTGATGCTCGCTACCATGAGTAAGGCCCTTCAGAAGGACCTTGTACACATGGAAGCTTATGATTTGAGAAATCATTTGAAGGAAATGTTCCAGTTGCAAGCACGTCAGGAAAGGTTTGACACTATGAAGGCTCTTCATTCATGCAAGATGATTGAAGGACAACCTGTTGGGCCTCATGTGTTGAAAATGAAGGGTCACCTTGAACATCTTGAGAGGCTTGGATATCCTATCCAGTTGGAACTGGCTACGGATATGATATTGCATTCACTCCCTGAAAGTTATAATCAGTTCGTTATGAATTATAACATGAATGGGATGAATAAATCTCTGTCTGAATTGCATGAGATGCTTAAGAATGCAGAGAACAATATCGCCAAGAAAACCAATCAAGTGTTGATGGTGAATAAAGGAAAGGGGTTCAAGAAACCCAAGGTTAAAGCAAGAGTTTCTAAACCGGAGGCAAAGGTTGCCGTTGTTGAGAAGCCTCAACCCAAATCCCAAAAGGATGCGGTTTGCTACCATTGCAAGGAAACTGGGCATTGGAGGCGTAACTGCAAAGCTTATCAGGAAGGACTGAAGAAGAAGGGCAATGAGATTGCCATGACTTCAGGTATCTATGTGATAGATATTCTACTTTCTACTTCTAGTTCTTGGGTATTAGATACCGGATGTAGATCTCACATTTGTCTAAATGTGTAGGGACTAAAGAATAGAAGGTTGCTCAAGGAAGGTGAAGTAGACCTACGAGTTGGAAATGGAGCAAGAGTTGCTGCATTGGCCGTAGGGACTTATGAAGTCGCTTTACCGAGCGAATTAATATTAGTTTTGAATAACTGCTATTATGTTCCGGATTTGAGCAGAAACATTATTTCAATTTCTTGTTTAGACAATGAAGGCTATCGTTTTCTTATTGAGAATAAGAAATTTTCCATTTATTTGAATGATATGCTTTACTGTATTGCTCATTCTTATAATGGCCTTTATGTCTTAGATGTTGAAAATAATGTTGATAATATCTATCATGTAAATAAAAAATCTAAACCAAACAATGTGAACAACACATTTAAATGGCATTGCCGTCTTGGTCACATAAATGAGAAACGCGTCTCTAAACTCCATAAAGATGGATATTTAGACTCATATGATTATGAATCATATGATGTTTGCGAATCTTGTTTATTGGGCAAGATGACAAAAGCACCTTTTACTAAGAGTAGTGAAAGGGCTAGTGATTTGTTGGCTCTCGTACATACTGATGTATGTGGACCAATGAATAGCATTGCTAGGGGAGGATTTCGGTACTTCATAACGTTCACTGATGACTTATCAAGATATGGCTATGTCTATCTGATGAAGTACAAAAGTGAAGCATTTGAGATATTTAGAATATTTCAAAATGAAGTGCAAAATCAACTTGGCAAAACTATTAAAACACTTCGATCCGATCGAGGTGGTGAATATTTAAGCCAAGAATTTGACGATCATCTTAAAAGTTGTGGAATTGTTCAGAACTTACTCCACCCGGAACACCACAATGGAATGGTGTATCTGAGAGGAGAAATCGAACTCTATTAGATATGGTTCGATCGATGATGAGTCAAGTTAACCTTCCTATTTCTTTTTGGGAACATGCACTGGAAACAGCTGCTTTCACGCTTAATAAGGTCCCTACTAAATCGACTCCTAAGACCCCACATGAGATGTGGCATGGAAGAAAACCTAGTTTATCTTTCATGAAGATTTGGGGATGTGAAGCTTATGTAAAGAATTTGGTTTCTGAAAATAAGCTTGCACCCAGATCTGATAAATGCATTTTCGTTGGTTATCCTAAGGAAACGAAAGGATATCAATTTTACAACCGATTCGAGAACAAAGTGTTTGTTGCTCGACATGGTGTCTTTCTAGAGAAAGAGTTTCTCTCTAAAGAAACTAGTGGGAGTAAAATTGATCTTGAAGAAATTCAAGAACCCGAAAATGACATAGAGCCAATAGTAGAGACGGAACCAAATTCACAAGCTGTTGTGGAACCGGTTCAAGATACACAAGTTCTTCGCAGATCGGATAGGATACGATCCGAACTTGAGAGATATGGATTTCTCATGACGGAAAGTAACGAAGTAGAAATCATTGAGAATGATGAACCTACTTCCTATCAAGAGGCGATGTCCACTCCTGATTCGGACAAGTGGCTAGGAGCCATGGATTCGGACAAGTGGCTAGGAGCCATGGAATCCGAGATCAAATCCATGTACGATAATCAAGTTTGGAACTTGATTGATCCACCTGAAGGTGTAAAAATCATAGGGTGCAAATGGGTTTTCAAAAAGAAAACTGACATGGATGGGAAGGTACATACTTATAAGGCTAGACTTGTTGCTAAGGGGTATAGGCAGACTCATGGCGTTGACTATGATGAAACTTTTTCGCCCGTAGCAATGCTTAAGTCTATTAGAATCTTAATTTCTATAGCCGTATATTACGACTATGAGATATGGCAAATGAATGTCAAAACAGCGTTTCTTAACGGAAACCTACTTGAGGATGTATACATGATACAGCCTGAAGGGTTTATCGATCCAAAGAATTCTAATAAAGTATGTAAGTTGCAGAGATCCATTTATGGATTGAAGCAAGCTTCGAGGAGTTGGAATCTACGTTTTGATGAATCAATCAAAGAGTTTGGCTTCATCAAAAACGAAGATGAGCCTTGTGTATACAAGAAAATAAGTGGGAGCATAGTTCTATTTCTGGTGTTATATGTCGATGACATCTTGCTCATTGGAAACAATGTTCCTGCACTTGAGACTGTCAAGTCCTGGTTAGGAAAATGTTTTTCAATGAAAGATATGGGTGAAGCGTCTTATATCCTTGGTATCAAGATCTATAGAGATAGATCAAGAAGGATGATTGGTTTGAGTCAAAGTACATATATTGACAAGGTCCTTAGAAAATTCCGCATGGAAAATTCTAAAAGAGGGAACTTGCCAATGGGACATGGCATTACTCTTAGCAAGACTCATTGTCCTAAGACAAATGATGAGCGAAAGAGGATGAGTGATATTCCATATGCTTCGGCAATTGGATCTATCATGTATGCCATGTTATGTACTAGACCCGATGTCTCGTATGCTCTAAGCGCGACGAGTAGATACCAGTCTGATCCTGGTGAGAACCATTGGATAGCAGTCAAGAATATCCTTAAGTACTTGAGAAGAACTAAGGATGTATTCTTGGTATTTGGAGGAATGGAAGATGATCTGGTTGTAAAGGGTTACACAGATGCAAGCTTCCAAACCGACAAAGATGACTTTAGATCGCAGTCTGGGTTTGTGTTTATGCTAAATGGAGGTCCTGTTTGTTGGAAGAGTTCCAAGCAAAGCACTGTTGCTGATTCTACAACCGAAGCCGAATACATAGCAACATCGGATGCGGCTACGGAGGCGGTTTGGATCAAGAAGTTCGTTAGTGACTTAGAAGTCGTTCCGAGTATCACTAACCCGATAGAGCTTTATTGTGACAATAATGGTGCTATTGCCCAAGCAAAAGAACCAAGGTCACATCAACGATCCAAACACATTTTGAGACGTTTTCACCTCATTCGAGAAATCTGTGAAAGGGAGGACGTCAAGATATGCAAGGTACCAACGGATGACAACATTTCGGACCCTCTCACCAAGCCTTTGCCACAAGCTAAACATGATGGTCATGTTAGGTCCATGGGTATAAGATACATGAATGATTGGGCCTAGTTCAAGTGGAAGACTGTAGGTGTTAGTGCCCTAGGTCTATAGAGATAGACTTATATGTAATGTCATTATCCATTTTATATGTGAGATTATTACTTTGATTATTATATGTTTGCATGTTTACTTTAATAATCATGTCCCTAGTACTTATGAAGCACTAGTATGAAGTCTAATGGATAATCATGTGATAATTATATGCATGGAGATGAACATTAGATTCATGGGTACTTGTTAGAGAACAAGGTACTGGACTTGACCCATTATGAGATTTATGTCATGGTCAAATGTCATAAATAAATCTCATATAGTTATATCATTGATATCCTTTGACCTGAGATTATCATCGTCTTCCACTTGATGAATATTATGTTTGATATAGTTTAACGTTGTCTTTAACCGGATAACAATAAGGGATATTATTGGCATGATATGATTCTTGTTAGGAAGAATGATAAGTCAAGATGGAAATTTGTCCCTCGTAAAGAGAGATGTTTGCTAGGCCACTCGTAAGTAAGATTGATGTAGTGCATGGCCATGCCCGAATGAATTAATGTGATTAATATCATTCGATTAATCAATTTACTTAGTAACGAGAAAGCATTGAACAATATGAGTTGACGTGGACCATGACTCATGTTCAATATAACATCGTGTGACAAAGGGATTGTGATATGTTCTATGTAGGAAAATCGAACTTGATATTATATTATTTGGGTAGGCATGATGGCTTGCTAGAGTCCGCTCATGTCTTATGAGGATCGATGTGATCGAACTCATTGCCAACATAATATAGTCCTATGGGGTCACACGCATCGAACGAATTGTAAAAAATGAAGAATATGAAGTTTCTGTACTCAGGGGACGACTCGTCCTCAGGCCTGAACTAACTATTCCCTTGGCCTGGGATGAATGATTCATAGGGAGAGTCCTGAGGGACGACTCGTGCCCATGGGGACGAGTCGTGCCCATAGGGACGAGTCGTGCCCTGGGCCAGAACCAACTATTCCCCTTAAGGGGGACGCCTGTATCAGAAGCTTGGTGACAGGGGACGACTCGTGCCCTGGGGGACGAGTCGTCCCGTCGGCGCTGGACTGATACGTAATTGACCTAAAATTAGGGTTTTCGCGAGGGGAAAATATTTATAACGTATAAATACAAACCCTTGGTTGCCCTAGCAGTCATTCTAATGTTTTGGGTTTAGAGAAACACAAAAGAGAGAGATTTCAATTGAGAATTGAAGATGAAAACACAATCCAAATCCATATTTCTTCATTGATTGAAAGGAGTTTCAATCAAAGGATCTAGCAATACACCTAGAATTATTCTAGGGTTCGTTCAATGCGTGGATACACATAGAGGATCTTCTCCAATCAAGATCTAACGTTCGTGATTCAAGAATCGTTCATCGAAGATTTGCTAGTTCATCAATCTGGAGTTGGAACGCGTTTATCAACGACAAAAGCACACAAGGTTGGTAATTCTATTTCATTCTTCTTAATTAATCATCTAGAACGGATCCTAGGGCTCCGGGTTTTCGAGTTAATTTGCATTCTTCCGCTGCGCATGGACCCTCGAAACCCAACAGCGAAGCCCTTGCAGAGAATATCATCTGCCTTGGTGAGGAGGTCCATAGTGGATTCAAAACTTTGCACATGGTCCCGTGCGTCTGTGATTCCCGCATATTTTTCAAAACTTGGTATTATAAAAGCTGGATTCGGAGGTAGATCATTAATTCGCTGGGAAAAAGGACGAGTGACACTGGTATCATCATCATTCACTTCCTTCCTTCCCATTTCCATTTAATCTAGTCTTTTTTTCAAGAGGAGAATTTCTCTTGCATCGATCTCCGAGCTAATATGAGAGCTACGGTGGGTCCTTTCTTTGTTTCTGTGCCCATTCACCCTACTATGTTTCACATGTTCCTGGTGATTGTCCCCATGTACAGATAGTGCTTTGTCCGTTCTAGGTGCAATTTCTGAATGTGGAGGAGTCCTGTAACGAGGAGGGCTCCTAGGACAAGGAGGGCTTCTATGACGAGGAGGGCTCCTGTAATGAGGACGACTCATATGCCGAGAAGAGGGGTTACGACGAGTAGGGGATTTTTGCCTTGCCTGACTAAGCCTTGCTCTCAAGTCAGCAGAATCAGCCTCCTGTTCCCTTTGGTTGTTCAAATGACTTCTCAAGTCTACCTCGTTTCTCGTGTTTCCATGTACAGGAGCCTTATGACGAGCAGGGACATCTTGGGGGTTTTGCTTGGATCTACCAGCAATGTTATGATGAGGGGGATGTTGGCCAGGAGTAAGATTTTCTCTATTTCCCCGACTACCACACATGTCAAGATGACTTTCCCCTCCAAGGGAATCTCGAGTCCTCGTATGTCTCATGAATTCAACTAGAGAATGCTCAGTATCCAATTGCAGCAAGGCATTTTGTTTTTCATAAATGCATTGCAAAGTTTCCATCTGTTAATTCATGAGAGTTTTGCGATCAATCTGTTGAGGGGATGCCCCAGTTCCCCCCCGGGCGGCGTTCCTCCCCGTTTGGCTGCCTGCAGGTCTCCTTCGGCACCGACAACGAGGAAGGTTTGGCAGCACACCCTCGATTACTGGTTGTCCCCTAGAACGCATATTCATTACTAGGGGCGGCAACCTATCAATCAATGGCGGAGGAGGAGGCAGTTTCCCATTGGAAAAAGGAAAAGCAGTCCCAGTGTTGCCATGAGTGTCCTCCACATGAATATTACCCTGATCAGGAGTAATACTAGCAGTATGTCCGTCTTCCATTAGGATTAGGAGAGTGGAGCAGAAATTTTCAAGCTATTCAATGGATGATACGAATCGTTTCCCGGCAATGGAACCAAACTGATGATGCCAAAAACGTTCGGATCAGTCCAAATCCAGCGGCAGGTTGTATCCTGTATGATTGAATAGCCTGAAAAAGAGGAACAAACACGTAAACTAAATCGGGGCTTCACCGGCGAAGGCCCTGTGAATACCCCGTCCCGATGCAACGCGCATTCGGAGGTTTGAAATAATTAATCATATATTGTCGGACCGAAATAGGATATTCATTTAGTGACACTCGATTTAAACCATATTAAAATATTAGTTTAATTTTGAGAGTCGCCACGCCACTTTGATATAGCCCAAAGCTTTGAAAAAAGGCTAAACATGTAATTGGGTTCGGGGGTCAAGTTACAACAGAAGAAGAAACGCTATCACTCCTATTGCCCGACGGATCGGTCTTTCTAGCATATGGGGTGTTGGTTGTGTGCGGTGTTTACAGGAATAGATAGAAGAAACAGGATCATGCATAAGGAGGAGGGGAGAGAAAGAATTTATTGATGATCACACCCTAGAACCTTTGAGTTAGGCCCTCGGAAGGTGCACTAATCAACGTTCATCCTTGGGGGATTGTTGATCATGGGATAATTATAACTAAGGTGGAAGGAAAGAAATAGTTCCTAGATCCATTGGGTTTCTTTGGGCGAAACCTTAGATCATCCTCGGCTATAGCATATTTAAATATATTAAAACGCCCTAAATCTAGCATATATGACATAAGCAAGAAATAAAGTAATTAAAATATACTAAGCATGCAAACAATAAATCTAGCATAATAATAAAGACAATAATAATAAAGACGGAAAAAATAACATGAAGACTTACCTAATGATGGCAAGGCTTTTGGATCGAATCTATGAAGATTCGAAGAACGTTCTTAATAAAATATTTAGACTTAGAAAACTCGAGTTTAGTCTCAAGTCTTCTATGGAGGAAATCTCAAGTTTTGTCTTGAGTTTTCCGTAGAATGATTCTGTGTTTAAAGTGTGAGGCGGAGTGGGGTTTATATAGTGAAAGGAATTGGGGAGGAACGGTTACGAAAGTGATGTGGGAAAACCGAAAGGGTCGATCGGCACTTTTGAGAAGGGTCGATCGGCACTAGGGTTAGAGGGTCGATCGGCACTATAAAGGGTCGATCGGCCATACCACGGGTAAAGGGCCGATCGGCACTTCGAGCGTACCTTCCACGCCAACAATGACGGCGCAGTACGGATGAAGGGTTTGAGGGATTATTAGGGTTTCTCATTAATTAAACCGGGCCGGACATTAAAAATGCTTTTTCGGGCCGGGTACTAACAATAGCCCCTCGGCGACGCTTCTTGTAAGACAAGTGGGGTCGACGATAAAGAGAATAGGATCCGTCTGAAAAAGGGATTTCGTGGAGGTAAGGAAAGTGACCTTGTGGATGTGAGGTTTTTGGACTTGAGCTGAGTCGCAAAAGGATGACCAGGTAGGTCAAGCGGCTGGACCCACGTCGGGCTACCTACGTATCCCAAGAGGAATCAAGCCAAGTCGTAGTTCGAAAACGTGGGCGTTTAGTACCCGAGAGTGGCGGACGTGCAGCGTCTCAAGCCAAAGATGCGATTTGTGGCAAGGCTTTGGGGATCGAATCTAAGGGCGATTCGAATAATATTGAGAGATGTACGGAAAGGAGAATCAAATATAGTCTTGCCTTCTCCGTGGGAAAATATGTTGTGTGTGGAAAGGAAATTCAAGTATAGTCTTGATTTTCCCCTTGAAAATTGTGTGTGATGGAACAAATCAAGTGTAGTCTTGATTTCTCCGTGTGAAGATATGTTGTGAGATAATGTGTGGAAAGGAAATTCAAGTATAGTCTTGATTTTCCTCTTGAAAATTGTGTGTGATGGAAAAAATCAAGTGTAGTCTTGATTTCTCCGTGTGTTGTGCAAATAAACCAAGTTTAGTCTTGATTCGCGTACTGAGAGAAAGTGTATGGGGCAATGTGGGAAAAAACTGTGTGGGAATCAAAAGCCAAATATTTGACTTTTGTGGGAGTCACCCAAAGATTGGATAATTTTGACTTCTGAAATGCGGGACGGACCCTTTGAAGATGCGGGACGGACCCTTGAAATGGAGGATAGACCTCTGAAATGCGGGACGGACCCTTGAAATGGAGGATAGACCTCTAAAATGCGGGAAGCTGTAGCTGCCAAAGGACTTAGGCTACTGTTTACTGATGAAGAATAATTGTGTGAATTGATTGGGATTATTATGGCTTCCCGAGCCGAAGAACCAAGCGATTAAAAGATTGGGATAATCATTGCTAAGGCTTAGAGAGGAGCCTTGTCTCCTAGGCTTAAGGCTAGGGTTTTAGAGAGGCATTTGTCACCTAGGCTTAAGGCTAGGGTTTAGAGAGGTATTTGTCACCTAGGCTTAAGGCTAGGGTTTAGAGAGGTATTTGTCACCTAGGCTTGAGGCTAGGGTTTAGAAGGGTATTTGTCACCTAGGTTTGAGGCTAGGGTTTAGAGAGGTATTTGTCACCTAGGCTTAAGACTAGGGTTTAGAGAGGTATTTGTTACCTAGGTTTGAGGCTAGGGTTTTAGAAGGGCATTTGTCACCTAGGCTTAAGGCTAGGGTTTAGAGAGGTATTTGTCACCTAGGCTTAAGGCTAGGGTTTAGAGAGGTATTTGTCACCTAGGCTTGAGGCTAGGGTTTAGAAGGGTATTTGTCACCTAGGTTTGAGGCTAGGGTTTTAGAAGGGTATTTGTCACCTAGGCTTAAGGCTAGGGTTTAGAAGGGTATTTGTCACCTAGGTTTGAGGCTAGGGTTTAGAGAGGTATTTGTCACCTAGGCTTAAGGCTAGGGTTTAGAGAGGTATTTGTCACCTAGGTTTGAGGCTAGGGTTTTAGAAGGGCATTTGTCACCTAGGCTTAAGGCTAGGGTTTAGAGAGGTATTTGTCACCTAGGCTTAAGGCTAGGGTTTAGAGAGGTATTTGTCACCTAGGCTTGAGGCTAGGGTTTAGAAGGGTATTTGTCACCTAGGTTTGAGGCTAGGGTTTTAGAAGGGTATTTGTCACCTAGGTTTGAGGCTAGGGTTTTACATTTGCGGTAAGTCTAAACAAGGCAGTTTGAGCAGAAAGGTTATTGGTTTAAACTAGGCGAGGCCGAGTAAGTGTCGATGATAGAAGGTGGGATTAGGTAAGTTTGATGTCCAGAGATAAGGGCCGAGTCATCTTGAGAGTCACAGAGATACGTTTTTGATAGATTTGAAGAGTTTGAAAATTTGTGGAGACCAAAGAGTGATTTTTGTAAACAAGGTACCAAGGAGGACAGTATTTTGAAAGCATGTTTATTTGATAAAGAGGCCTTATGATTAATCATGTTTCTAACTAACTCAAAGAGTTTGCCACATGCTGATCTTGATGACAAGGGATGCCCTTCATGCTAGATATGACTTCATTGGAGCTCTGATTTTTGTTAGAGCACATAGTCGACCCATTTTTGTTGAGGGGAGCCCCAATGTTTGATGAAGTGACCTTGGCGAAGCCCCAATTGATGATGAATAGCGAAGCCCCAGTTGATGATGCAAAGCAGACCTGAAGGGAATGGCGAAGCCCCAGTTGATGATGCAAAGCAAACCTGAAGAGAGCCTGAGAGAACAGCTTAACAAAAGCCCCGGCTTGGAGAGATTCAATGTATCCCTATTTGCAGACAGAGTCATCTTGCGGCCACGGGGGCGACCCCTCGTTTCGAACAATGGTCAATCAGTCGCTGGACAAGACTCGGAAATGTATATGTGCAGGGGCGCATTTTTTGAAGGTGGGAATGGATCCCGAGTTCGTGTATGACACTTTCGCTTTTGGGTTTGACTCTTTTGGGAGAGTATAAGCATCACAAGGTGTGGAAAAGTGTATGGAAGCCCCTGCTGACAGAAAGACAGTGTTTGGCTCTTCCTAGATTGTAGAGAAGAAGACTTGTCGAGACATTTGAAGAATTGTTTGATTCAGAATTATATTTTGGTTGCTCGAGAATGGACCTCACTGATTGGTTTATCAAATTCCAATTATATAAGTAAACAAATAATGACTACTTTGATTAGTAGTTGGAATAAGAGAGAGAGGATTTATCGATGGTGAAATCGGTTTGACTTTAGAAGGAGAAGGATGTTCCGTTGTTGCTTCGCTGGGCCGACCGTGATAATTGTGGTGCCGCCGCCGCATTGATCTCCTTCATGGGAAAGAATGAAAAAATAGAAAAAGATTGGGGTGGAAGAAAAGGTGGGAATTGACTGATTATAACCCAAAGATTTTTTTATTCCTTCAAGTGAAGATTCTTTGTTCCTTTGTTCTCAAGCCGAGGGGAGTAGTCCCTGGCGCGTGTCTCCTTGCTTTTACCGGAGTGCCGCTGAGAGGCACGGATGCGAAGCCCAGTGAGACTTTGCAGACGGTGTTTGAGGAGTCGAATAAACGAATTTCAAGAATAGGACGAGTTCCCAAACTTTTGAGAGAATATGTAATATGCTCACGTAGGATAACAAGTGACTCAAAAATCGAATATGCATTTCTTTTAAATAATCTTTTGAGAATGCCATCCGGTAGCGGTTGTAGTTGGGCTTTGGATTGCGATCGATCATTAGGTGATGATTAACATGACCTCTTAAAGTGAGAGGTGGGGCCTTTGAGTGTTTGGGATTTCTAAGGTGAAGGGATTTTCTTGTTGTTGCCTCTTCAGACCTCTAAGAGTGAGGTTAACTTTGATTTTGGCAAGGTCAAGGGTGGTGATGGAATCCTCTAAAAGTGAGAGGATGGACTTTGGAATGGATTTATGGGATTTGTCCAAGAGGGAATCTTTGTTGCTTCTTCTCGCGAGTTTGTTGTGGTTTCAGCAGGTAACTTAATCATGATAGGACCTTCACTGACGTCTCATTTTCACAACCTTTGAGATGGGAGGTTCACTTCGGAGTGATGGAGGTTGTTTTTTTTTTTTTTTTTTTTTTTTTTTTTTTTTTAAACACCCTCTTATCGAGAAAAGCCTTCGGATTTGTTTGCTCGCGATAGCCCCTAGTGTATGCCTCAGGATGGTTTTACCTTTTCCCTCTTGGGCTTGGAGGTGGTCCCTTCGAGGGAGCCCCTTGTATGAGTTTCTTTTGCATTCCGCCTTTCTTGAGCTTGGAGGTGATTACTTCCTTTGTGAGTCGAGGGAGCCCCTAGTATGGGCTTCTTCCTTAGGGTCTCAAAACTTGTCGATCTTGAAATGAAAGGGTATTATTTAGTGAGGATAAGGTTATGGTTTTCTATGGTGAGAGGTTTAAACTTCAATTGCTACTGGATAGCATTCTCAAAAGAGTATTTAAAATAAATGCAAACTCATTTAACCGACTTATTAAGTAAGGCAGAATATATTCGGACCATAAGAAAGATATGTGAGCATATTCAATGAAAGCTTAACGATCAGAATGGAAAAAACAGAGGAGACGCGAGATTGGGGGGTTGGTGAGCCCCTAGTTGATATTTATGTAGCATTTGCAAAGGATAAGAACAACCCTTTTCATCTTGCATTGGCGTGAGCAGCTATTTTCTGATGATGAGCAACAACGGTCTTTGTGCTTGTCTTGACCATATGGAAAGGAGGTCAAATGGGGGTTTAAAATAAATGATCATATGAAAAGGATGTTTAAGTGGGGGAGAGTGTATTTGGGGAAGTGTATGCTTGAGGGAGCATAGAGGGTGTGTACAAGGAGTGTATGAAAAGTATATGGTGGAGTATGGAGAGAGTGTATGAGAGAAGGGTGTATAGGGGTGGTGTATATGAAGAAGGAACGGTGAGTTGTTTACTCCAATCAAAGCATTCATTCATTGTTTACTTTATTAGCCGGTGAGTTTATCAGTGAGATTAGCAATCAAGTGATAATTATAAATAAAACAATTCTTCTTGAAAGTAATGCGAGATCATGTCCCAAGTCTAGAGAGAAAAGAAAGAAAGACTCTTTTATTATTGAAGCAACTAATCTAAAGTGGACATTACATATCAATGCCCAGAGTGGAAATAAGAAAGACACACTAGAACCTACAAGACTGAATGAATCTAAATCCTTCCATGAAGTACGAGGGCTTCTTCATCAATGAGGCCTTGGTTGATCAAATTTTGAATCAAGCGTTGTAGCCGCTACGCTTGTCGGTGGTATGCCCAACGTACTTGTGGTATTTGCAAAACTTGGATGTATCCAAGTTAGTTTCGGATTAACAGGCTTGTAATTCTCGAGCGGTTTGATCAAACTCTTTCCCACCAAAATGTCGAAGAACTCACCCACGAGGCATTCCCGAGTCATCAAAATGTTCCTTGTTGATCTTCTTCTCTTGGATTGAATTTGGGGGCGACTCGGGTATTGGTGCCCTTCGTCGGTTGGTGGCCGCGAGCAGGCATCTGAATGAGAAATTCGATGCGTCGAACCATAAGGGGAACCATAAGCATGCGAATGGTAGGGACCCTGGAATTGAACAGGAGGAGGAAATCTTCTCAAGTATTCTTGGATGTAGGACAAATGGTATTGCTCGATTTCATGCATGTCTTTGAGGAGGTTGATCACTCCCAACCTCATGTCTGAGACTTCTTTAAGGGCTCCAATGCTTTTCTCCATAGACATGATGCAGAATTCTATAAGAACATACGGCAGAGTCAAACCAATGAGTTGAATTAGACTCACAATTAATCTTAAGGCATCTCCGAGAAAATAGTTGATCTCCACAATTTGAGAGTTTGACCGGAAATTTGAAGTTGCCTACGTAACCCTTACCATTTAAGGTATGAGTCTCAGGTCACCGTAGTTCGAGGGGGCCCCGATTGATGATACAACCAGGGTTAAGTTTAGAGAAAGAGAGAGGATGAATGTAAAAGAGTCCGTTTGGTGAAAAAAAGGAGAGGAAGATGACTCGATCCTTGGTCAAATATAAGTGAGGGTGATCTAGACGAGCTAATCGGACTTGGTAAGGATTGGCCTTGGTTGGTCTTTGGCTGAAGGGTGCTAGAGATAAAGGATCTAAACTATGGATGGTTTTAAGGCTAAGGGAGCAGACTATGGAAGGTTCAAGAGATGAGAGGTAGAACTTTGAAGGGTCCTAACTTGTAGACCATGGGGGTCTAAGGTAGAGGAGTGGACCATGGATGGTCCAAGAGACGAGGGTGGACCTCGAAGAGTCTTAGGTGGAAGGGTGGACCTTTAATGGTCCTAGATAGAGAGAGTGGACCTCGAAGGGTCCTAAATTGAGGAGTGGACCTTGAATGGTACAAAGTAGAAGAAGTGGACCTAGAAGGGTCCAAAAGATGAGAAGTGGACCTTGAATGTTCTAAGATGAGGAGTGGACCTTAAAGGGTCCAAGAGAAGAGGAGTGGACCTTAAAGGGTCCAAGAGAAGAGGAGCGGACCTTAAAGGGTCCAAGAGAAGAGGAGCGGACCTTAAAGGGTCCAAGAGAAGAGGAGTGAACCTTGAAGGGTCCAAGAGAAGAGGAGTGAACCTTGAAAGGTCCAAGAGAAGAGGAGCGGACCTTGAAGGGTCCAAGAGAAGAAGAGCGGACCTTGAACGGTCCAAGAGAAGAGGAGCGGACCTTGAAGGGTCCAAGAGAAGAAGAGCGGACCTTGAACGGTCCAAGATACGAGGAGCAGACCTTGAACGGCCCAAGATATGAGGAGTGGACCTTGAACGGTCCTAGATATGAGAAGTGGACCTTGAATGGTCCAATATTGGGAGAGTGGACATAGTATAGGAAGAGCACCACGAAGGGTCAAAGAGTGGGCCTTGAACGGTCCAAGATAGAGAGACTGATCCTAGAGCGGTCCGCAGTAGAGGGTGTGGACCTTGAAGGGTCCAAGAAGTAAAGAGCGGACCTCGGAGGGTCCTAGAAATGGAGAGTGGACCTCGGAGGGTCCTAGAAATGAGGAGTGGACCTCGGAGGGTCCTAGAAATAAGGAGTGGACCTCGAAGGGTCCTAGAAATGAGGAGCGGACCTGGGAGGGTCCTAGAAATGAAGAGTGGACCTCGGAGGGTCCTAGAAATGAAGAGCGGACCTCGGAGGGTCCTAGAAATGAAGAGCGGACCTCGGAGGATCCTAGAAATGAAGAGCGGACCTCGGAGGGTCCTAGAAATGAAGAGCGGACCTCGGAGGGTCCTAGAAATGAAGAGCGGACCTCGGAGGATCCTAGAAATGAAGAGCGGACCTCGGAGGGTCCTAGAAATGAAGAGCGGACCTCGGAGGGTCCTAGAAATGAAGAGCGGACTTCGGAGGGTCCTAGAAATGAAGAGCGGACCTCGGAGGGTCCTAGAAATGAAGAGCGGACCTTGAAGGGTCCTAGAAGTGAAGGGCGGACCTCGGAGGGTCCTAGAAGTGAAGGGCGGACTTCGGAGGGTCCTAGAAGTGAAGGGCGGACCTCGGAGGGTCCTAGAAGTGAAGGGCGGACCTTGAAGGGTCCTAGAAGTGAAGGGCGGACCTCGGAGGGTCCTAGAAGTGAAGGGCGGACCTCGGAGGGTCCTAGAAGTGAAGGGCGGACCTCGGAGGGTCCTAGAAATGAAGGGCGGACCTCGGAGGGTCCTAGAAATAAGGAGTGGACCTCGGAGGGTCCTAGAAATGAGGAGTGGACCTCGAAGGGTCCTAGAAATGAGGAGCGGACCTCGGAGGGCCCTAGAAATGAGGAGCGGACCTCGGAGGGCCCTAGAAATGAAGAGCGGACCTCGGAGGGTCCTAGAAATGAAGAGCGGACCTCGGAGGGTCCTAGAAATGAAGAGCGGACCTCGGAGGGTCCTAGAAATGAGGGATAGTTAAGCACTTTATTTACAAAAAAGCCCTCTATTTTATAGAACCTACTCTTGGTTGGAAGGGATACCCCTTTTTCGCAACTAACTAAAGGTCCTAAAGTGGTGGATCTTAACGACTAACCGTCTCATATAGACATTCAAGATTTTATGGGAAGTACTACAGACCTATGATAAGACAAGATCTTTTAACAAGCACTCGACCTTACATGGCACATCCTTTAAAAGGAAATCAAATTTTTTGTGCTCTTTTCTCTCTATAGATCTTGACTTATCACTGATTCGTAGTGACTCAACATAAAGACCTTATTAATTGTCTACATGAAAAAGCTAGTCAAATCAACCGGTCACAAGGAGTGTATTCTTAGCAAAGTGGGTGACACAAGGGTTAGATTTCAGGCTCCCACCGTGCAGCCGAAGCGCACTGATGAGTGGATGGCCAAGTGAGACTCGGAAGGGAGGCAACATGATCACCACACTTCCCGCACTTTGGCTTCTCCGAAGGGTTAAGGGGTAGCTGTGCAGTGTGACACGGACTCTAGTGGTAGTGTGAGGTAAAAAGTCTAATTCTTTTTTTTAAGGAAAAAAGAAAAAGATTTTTTTTTATGAGATGCATGCATGCAATGCAACAGTTAAGAATGGGAGAAAAAGAAAAAGGAAGTAAAATACAACACCATACAAGAAAACGAAAGTCTGACCCACTTAGTTTGAAAAAGTTTCAAAACAATTCCCCAGCGGAGTCGCCACTGTGAATACCCCGTCCCGATGCAACGCGCATTCGGAGGTTTGAAATAATTAATCATATATTGTCGGACCGAATAGGATATTCATTTAGTGACACTCGATTTAAACCATATTAAAATATTAGTTTAATTTTGAGAGTCGCCACGCCACTTTGATATAGCCCAAAGCTTTGAAAAAAGGCTAAACATGTAATTGGGTTCGGGGGTCAAGTTACAACAGAAGAAGAAACGCTATCACTCCTATTGCCCGACGGATCGGTCTTTCTAGCATATGGGGTGTTGGTTGTGTGCGGTGTTTACAGGAATAGATAGAAGAAACGGGATCATGCATAAGGAGGAGGGGAGAGAAAGAATTTATTGATGATCACACCCTAGAACCTTTGAGTTAGGCCCTCGGAAGGTGCACTAATCAACGTTCATCCTTGGGGGATTGTTGATCATGGGATAATTATAACTAAGGTGGAAGGAAAGAAATAGTTCCTAGATCCATTGGATTTCTTTGGGCGAAACCTTAGATCATCCTCGGCTATAGCATATTTAAATATATTAAAACAGCCCTAAATCTAGCATATATGACATAAGCAAGAAATAAAGTAATTAAAATATACTAAGCATGCAAACAATAAATCTAGCATAATAATAAAGACAATAATAATAAAGACAGAAAAAATAAACAGAAGACTTACCTAATGATGGCAAGGCTTTTGGATCGAATCTATGAAGATTCGAAGAACGTTCTTAATAAAATATTTAGACTTAGAAAACTCGAGTTTAGTCTCAAGTCTTCTATGGAGGAAATCTCAAGTTTTGTCTTGAGTTTTCCGTAGAATGACTCTGTGTTTAAAGTGTGAGGCGGAGTGGGGTTTATATAGTGAAAGGAATTGGGGAGGAACGGTTACGAAAGTGATGTGGGAAAACTGAAAGGGTCGATCGGCACTTTTGAGAAGGGTCGATCGGCACTAGGGTTAGAGGGTCGATCGGCACTATAAAAAAGGGTCGATCGGCCATACCACGGGTAAAGGGCCGATCGGCACTTCGATCTGGCGTACCTTCCACGCCAACAATGACGGCGCAGGTACGGATGAAGGGTTTGAGGGATTATTAGGGTTTCTCATTAATTAAACCGGGCCAGACATTAAAAATGCTTTTTTTCGGGCCGGGTACTAACAGGCCCTACGACGTGAGAGTAAGTATTTGTGTTTAGAGAGAGAAATCGATTGACAAGAGTTTAGAGTTAAAAGATGTGTTACCAAAATAATGTGAATTATGGCTTGTATTTATATGCATAGCATTGTAGAATACATGTTGAATATGAATTCGTGTGTGAGTAGGTTATAATCCTAGGGGAATTATAACTACCCACAATTCTTGTTTGAGAAAGATTAGTTAGCATTATTCTGCATGTGCGCCTCAAAGGTATGCTCATCGGAATATGATGCTTGGTCGGCCAGGTTTGATGCCTAGGAAGAGAGTGATGAGGATAGGAAAGCCCATTTACTTACTTTATTGATAACCAAGTAGGGGACTACTCGTCTTTTAATGAGGCATAGGTCGGCCTTGCTGATTGCCTTGATCGACATACGAGAGTATGCCTCGTCGGCATAAATAATTGTTGTGACTTAGTCATTATTCGCTCTGATATTTCTAGGTCGATATAGTGGGAATGACGAGTAAAAATGACGAACAAATGTAGGAAATGCCCACTCCTTTTATCGTAATTTAGACTTGTACTCCCTCCGTCCCGCTAGTAACCGCACCGTTACTGTTTGCGCGGGAATTAAGGAAAAAAAATAATGATATAAATGTTGTGAGTGTAAAAGTAAAATAGGAGAGAGAATAAGTGGAGGAAATAGTAAATTATAATGGTGTTGTGAGTATTAAAATAATGTAGGAGAGAGAATGAGTGGAGGGAATAGTAAAGATTCTTTGCCATTTTAGGAAGTGTGCGATTTGTAATGGGACGTCCAAAATAGAAAGTGTGCGGTTTGTAGCGGGACAGAGGAAGTATATATTATATTTTGAGCCCAATGTATTGGGTTTTACTCGGTCATCATACACATTCGTAAATCGATTTATACCGTTGAAATAATATTTTCTTTAAGTTCATATTATACACTAACTTAATTGCAAGAAAGTCAATAAAATAAAATATGGAATAATTCAACATAATTACCTAAATAACACGTAACTTTTCCAAAAATAATAATATTGAAAATGACTCACGATGACTCCCTACCAACTTACCTTTGCTTTTAATCACATACTCCCTCCGTCTCATAATAATTCGTAAAAAATACCTTTTGAACGTCACACAATAATCTGCTAAAATTAGAAACAACGTGTTTTGATTAACCTGATAGTGCCGGTGTTAGATTAACAAATTGTCAATTTAAAAAGTGTCAGTGCATATATTATTAACTGCTAGTGTAAAAAAGTGTCCGTGTTAATGTAGCAAAGTGCCAGTGTAAAGAGTGTCAGTGTCGGTGCATATATTTTAACTGCTAGTGTTAGTGTAAAAAAGTGATAGTGTTAATGTAACAAAGTAACAGTGTAAAAAGTGAAAGACCAGTGTAAAGAGTGTCATTGCATGTATTATTAAATGCAGTGTAAAAAGTGTCAGTGTTAGTGTTAGAAAGTGAAAGTGTTAGTGTAAACAAATGCCAATGTGAATAGTGTCATTGCATGTATTATTAAGTGTCAATATAAAATAGTGCCAGTGTTAGTATAAAAAAATGCCAGTATAAAGAGTATCAGTATATTTATTATTAAGTGTCAGTGTACAAATGATTTTTCATTAAAATAAAAAAAAACACATTTTTTATAAAACCAACTACGCTAACAAATATAAATTGCCCCAAATTCATACAATTCATATCCATCCAGATAAATAAGAGTAGGTCTAGGGAGAAACGCGTTTCTCCATAAGTTATGGAGAAACGGGTTTCTGGATATCCAGAAGCTTTGGAATTGATATCCAGAAGCTTTGGGACGGATATCCAGAAAAAAGATTTGAGACCAAATCCAAGGCCAAGATCAAATTTCTGATCTGGATATCACTTTCACAAGGTTCTGGATATCCAGAACATTGAATATGGATATCCGAAGCCTTAAAAGCTTATATCCGAAGCCAATTCTAAATTTCTCGGATATCACTTACATAGGTTACGGATATCCTTTCATAAGGTTACGAATATCCGAAGCCTTGGGACGGATATCCAGATGCTTTGAAAATGATATCCAGAAAAAAAAAATTGGGGCAAAGGCCAAGGCAAAAGCCAAATTTCTGATTCTGGATATTACTTTCGTAAGGTTACGGATATCCGAAGCCTTGGGGCGGATATCCGAGATCCTTAAGAAAGGATATCCAGAAGCACCGAATCCTCCAATATCGTCTCCATCTCGCATCAAATTGCTCGCCTCTACATATTAACACCCTTTTCAAATTCAAACCTAAAAAACACGAATTAATCACCATAAATTGAAAGTTTACCGGAAATTTGGCTTCGATTTTTCAAGTAGTGGGAGCTTCAACGGCAGCTCTAACCTCATCTGATTCTAAGAGATCTCATCGCTTACCGATTTCGGGTTTTGTTCCTTAAATTGGTCCAATGAATTTTGTTTTGAGAGGTCGCCGGCGATTGGTGAGGAGGAGCGAGCTTTCCGGCGATGGGCTAGGTGAAGAAGACTGGCGGGGCGGTGAAGGAATGGTTTGCGTATAGAGAGAAGCTTGGATTTGTGCGTTTAGAGAGAGAAAGGGCGTGAGTCACTGTGCGTCTTCTTTTGCAAAATGAATGACAAAAAAAATCCGTTTCTCCATAAATGACAGAGAAACGCGTTTTTCCCCAGATTTTGTGGATAAATAATGCACGCCATAACCTATAAAAAATTCACAACCTCGTCACTTTTCAATTTTCATCAATACAATAACCCAACTTCGTATATCAATACTATGAGATGCTTTTAGCTAGACGTGTCCAAAATCTAACCGGAACCGGCTAACCGGAGGTTAATAAATCAGAATCAGAATCGCTTATAACCGTCAACCGCCTTTAATCAGAATCAGCCTTTACAAACCGAAGCGGTTACACGGTTGCTAGGTTAAGGTTAAGGTTTTCAAAAACAAGAACCGGCGAGTTATAGCAGCGGTTATAACCGTTTAACTAACAGGCGGTTATAACCGCCTAACTAACACTTTAACCTTGAAATTTTTAAATTTGAAATTCAAATTTCAAATTTTGAATTATATATATTATATTATATATGTTTATATATATAATATATAATATATATTATATATATATATATTATATTATATAGTATTATATATATATATATATATATATATATATATATATATATATATATATATATATATATATATATATATATATATATATAATATTTACTATTTCTTTTGAGGTAAAGGCTCCTAAATGTCCCCCTTAATTATAAAAGGGTAAGGTTGATTGTCCCCCTCTTTGTAATTTTAATTAATTAATAAAATTTAAGGGTACCGTCCCTTTTTATTTTATATACTTTCGTTTATTTTTAAAAAAGTTAAGTTTTATTTCTTTCAAAATTCATTACTTTTTTTATATATCTTTTTGCAAAAAATGTATATAGTAAACAAAAGTCTAAAATGGTCTTCTTTATCTAAAAAAAAAATAAAAAGTTAACTTTTTTATAAAACTAGTTAAAAATCTGTTAAAAAGTTAACTATTTTCTTCAAAAAAAAATGTTAAAAACTGTTTTTTAAAAGAAATATTTCTCAAATAGCTTTGCTTAACCAAAAAAGCATTAAAAAAATCTGTTAAACACATTTTTCGTTAAAATTTCATTTATTTAAAATTCTTAACTTTTTTTTATAACTTTTTCCAAAAAAATCATTAAAAGTAACATCTCAAATTGTATTCTTTATTCAAAGAAAATAAAAAAAAATAAAAAGGGGTTATACAGTACAAAAGTTAACTATTCCGTTAAAAAAGGACCAAACTGAAAAAAAAAAAACACACATTTTTAACCGTGTAACCGCGTATAACCGTGTAACCGTGTATAACCGTTAACCGTATAACCGTAACCGTTAGTACACGGTTAACGGTTAGGTTACGGTTAAGACTTAACGAAATTTTTAACCGGCGGTTATAACCGTTAACCGGCGGTTATAACCGTTTGGACACGTCTACTTTTAGCCTTCTCATGAATCTACAGACACTTTAATATAATATTCTTACTTTCAGTGGCTGAGTCTCTTTTTTTTTTTTTTTAAAGTGAGACAAAAGTAGTTTAACTAAGCTAAAAGGGGCAAAATAAAATAGTGCATTTTTTTTTCAGTCAAAGGGGAACAATTTTAATAAATTGCACCAAAATCACAAAATCTTGAAACATTTGCACTAGCAAAACAAAGAATTTTAAATCAAAGGCTGCGCTCCAGAGTTTTTAATGGGAAGAAAAGAAAGAAAGTGGAGAGAAAGGGAGGGGAAGGAAGAGAAGGGAAGGGAAGGAAATTTAAAATCTTTTCAACTTGCTCCCGACTTAGGAAGGAAATGGGAGGAAACACTCATATTTTTCTTCCCATGCTCCAGAGTTCTGAAAAGAAAGAGTTTTGAAAAGAAATCAGAGGAAATAAAACAAAATTACATTTGTACCCTCACCTCCATTAAATCCGGCGAAATTTATTCGGCGAGTTCCATTGAATCCGACAAAATTTCTTCATTTCAGGTCAGAATTCTTTCAAATCCGGCAAGTTCCATTAAATCCGACAAAGCATCCATTAAATCCGATAAAACATTCATTGATTTCGACAAGTTCCATTGAATCCGGCGAAATTACTGATCTGTGAATTGTGGGGTAAAAATAGAATTATGTAAAATATTCATTCCCTTTCCTTTCTTTCCTTCCAAATCTTTCCTTTCTTTCCTTTCAAATCATCCCAATTTTGGGATGATTATGAAGGGGGGAAAATTCCAAAAATTTTACCTCCCTTTCTCTCCATTAATGTCATTCCCTCTAACCACTTTTCCTTTCTTTCCTTTCAAATCATCCCAATTTTGGGATGATTATGAAGGAGGGAAAATTCCAAAAATTTTACCTCCCTTTCTCTCCATTAATGTCATTCCCTCTAACCACTGGCGGGGGAATCGAACCCATCTCCAGGGTTAGGCGAACTCTAGCAGTATCTAAGGCCGCGTCTTCTCCATTTCCTTTCTTCCAAAACTTGGGAGCAAATTTTTTTTAAACTTCCTCCCCTTTCCTTTTTTTTCTCTCCATTTTAGGACTCCGGAGCACACCCAAAGAGGGCAATTGCCCCCTTTTTTTTTTTTTTTGCAATGTAGCTTCGCTTTTGCTTGCATCCCAAATGTACTTTTTTACATGTTTATTAACATCTCTTACACATATGAACCAAATTACTCAAATTTAACATTATAATCATACTTAAATTCTTGAAAATAAGACGATCATGATATTTTAAAAATTCATGACTTAAATAGTCCACTAAACTTTCACACCTAATTAATAAAATATTTCATTAATATTATTTAATTTCATTTGAACATACACTCATTAAATATTTCTCCATCAGTACATTTTCCTTTCCATATTTGGAAAACTAACACAAAAGAAACAGAAAAACAAATCCTTAGCCCCACAATTAATTTACAAGGATTTCTTAACCACGAAATCTAAAATTCAGAAAGAAAAAGAAAGATAAAAGGGATATTGCTCGAAAAGTTTTACAAAAATATCCTAATATTTGAGAAGTTTGTTATATCATAAATGCAGTATTTCATTTACATATGAGTGAATATTATACATTATTATATATTAATGAATAATAATTTTTAGATCATTTTAATTTAATGGAAACTATTAGGAAACATGGATTTTCCGAAAAAGAAAGTTTTGGATCGAATTCCCAAAGGAATAATTACCAACTAGGGTAATGTACTTAACCTTCATTTTCGCAAAAGGTAACGTACTAACTAGTTACCGACCTATATATCGTACTTTCAAAATTAATTTCAAATAAGGTATTGAACCAAATTTTTAACTAACGTCGTTAAAAAATCTAACGGACTTTGTCAACCTCGTTTGATAACTACCCCACCCACCCACCTGCCTACCCCACCCCACCCACCCACCTCCCTCCCTCTCACGCCAAAAAAAAATTTTTTTTAATCATTTTTTGTAACTATCACACCCACCTACCAAAAAATTTTTTTTTTTTAATCATTTTTTGTAACTACCCCACCCCACCCACCCACCCACCCCTCACCACAAAAAAAATTTTTTTAATCATTTTTTGTAACTACCCCACCCACCCCCTGCCTACCCCACCCCACCCACCCCCCACTCAAATTTTTTTTTTTTAATCGTTTTTTGTAACTATCCCACCCACCCCCTGCCAACCCACCCCATCCACCCAAAAAAAATTTTTTTTTAATCATTTTTTTAAAATTTCTTTTTTTTTGGGTGGGGGGTAGGCGGGTAAATACTAAATACAGGGAACGAAAAATTCCAGTCTCGCTCTACACGAATAAATGTTGTGAAACGAGATGTCTGGGATTGCGTCGTCGGCCATATCTCACTCACCGTGATTATTTTCTTGATCTGACGGTCAATATGAGCGCCTGAGTGATGCAAACATACCCCAAAAATTTGAGCGCCGGATTTGTAACTATCCCACCCACATACCTTGAGAATTCTTCCTTAGATACATTTGGCCAAACTCCGTTTCCTTGAGTTACGGATTAGTCACAGATTTAGGCACAAATTTAGAGTTGAAATGGTTTATTATCCAAACTACAATGATTTTTATTTTAAAGAAAAAAAGTATAATGGTAAAAATGAAACACTCTTGAAAATACAGAGGATAAAACGAAGTTTGCTCAATACATTTTGCATGTGATGTTGGCATACTCACCAATCACATCCACTGCCACATCATTTAGAATACTATGTACAAAGTTTAAGGAAAGAGATTAGTATTAAAGTTTCCATAAAAAACAAGTTAATTGGATCTGTGTGCATATCACAAAAGTAGAAGGTCATGATATCCTTGCTTACCAAGGGCTAGCGCCGGATTTGTAACTATCCCACCCCTCACCCAAAAATTTGGTGAGGGGTGGGTGGGAAAGTTACAAAAACTGATTTTTTTTTTTTTTGAGTGGGGGGTGGGGTTGGGTAGGCAGTGGGTGACTGGGTGGGATAGTTATCAAAAACGAGATTGACAAAGTTTGTTAGGTTTTTTAACAACGTTAAACGTTAAAATTTTGCTTCAATACCTTATTTGAAATTAATTTTGAAAGTACAATACCTAAGTCAATAACGAGTTAATATGTTACCCTATTTGATAAAAAAAAGAAAAAGTACGACACCCTATTTTGGTCGATTGCCCCCAATTCCCAAAATAAAAAGTGGACTCATGGTGGAGAAGCAACGCCTTCAACGGACGGCGCATAAACTACCGCCAAATCCAACCAAGACAGTTCTTTCTTTGCTCCTCATTCTGCCACGTTTCTTCACGCCCTTCGTCAACCCCATTTCCACAAAAACACTCTCTCCGCTCTCCTTAACTATACACACACTATCAGAGTTCATTGTGTGTGTGTGTTTTACCCAACTAACATTTTTTATTCGATTCCGCCATGGAAGCAGCTTCTCAGCTCGCCAGTTGCGGAATTGACCCCCGCCGTCGCTCTTTACTGCCTCCTCATTCTTCTTCCGGATGCCGCCGTTCGTTTCCCACCGTTCGCCGTCGTAATCGGATCTTCCTACGAGCAGTAGCTACTGAGCCCAAGCCAACCGATGTTAAGCCTTCTCCTTCTAAAGTTGTAGTCAATGGATCTAATTCCAATTCATCCTCGTCAAACTCCGTCAATGGAGCTCCCACGGTAAATTCTTACAATTTCTGTCTGAAATTTGACCTTGATTTGTTTGGTTGTTAGTTATTGCGTATGTTTTACTAATTGTTTTGACCGTGATGAGTTGAATTTTGGAAATTGGAATTTCTGGAGGATGGAGACGTAAAATTCATACAATTTATCTATGAAGTTTGACATTAATTTGGATGTTAGTTATTGCGTAAGCTTTGCTTGTTTGATTTGAGTGTGATGAATTGAGTTTTGGAGAAAAAATATTTGTAGAGGATGGAGACGGTCTCACAGGAGATCAAGAGAGTGAGAGCTCAAATGGAAGAAAATGAGCAGTTGGCAAGCCTTATGAAGGGGCTTCGAGGCCAAAATTTAAATGATTCTCAGTTTGCTGCTGATGATGTTGAGCTCCGGCTAGTGGAGGTTTGTCTCTGATTTTATTTTTTTCAACATTTTTCTATTTGGTGCAGGATGAATTGATATCTACATTCCCATTTACTACATGATACTCCAAGAAAAATACTTGAAACTTGCTAGTCAATGCATCAATTGGGGCTCAGGCCTTAATGTTAAGAAAAAGTTTTTTCCTAGATACGTAGCATTTTATCCTAATTGTTCTGGTCAATGGAGACAAGCTATTTTTATTCTTGAGCCATCATTATATTCATAGTCCTGCTATTACTATGTTTCTTGTATGTCAAGGGTTTGAACTGTGGAGAGGATAGACATATACTCTTTAACTGGCTGTGTTATACATTTAGTAGACCTCATAGTTATATAACAGCTTTGTGGATTCAACCTTCCTGTATATTCTATTTAGTCCATGGATAGGTGAAACGTTTTAAAATGTTTTCCCCCTATGTTTCAAAAATTAAAATGTGGATCTTACTTGAGGAAATTACGGAGTCTCGATAAAGTACTCCCTCTTTCCCAAAATGAGTGTTCATTTTTATTTTGTTTAAGTAATTGAGGAAGTTGTCTTTTAAGCACATTTAATATCACATATACATAAAATCCTTGATGATCACACCATATTATTGTAAGTGCAAATTAGGACATGATAGTTGACAAAGGTGAATTCATTAACTTAACAGGGAAATAAACACTAATCCAGGGACAAACGTTTCTGAAAATGGTCACTCATTTTGGGACGGAGTGAGTAATTATTTCCTTTTAGTTATCGTTGTGGTGATCCTTTTCAAGTTGCTGTTAATTGGTTTCAGTATCACTGTCAAAGTTTTAATTTATTGTACTAAATCTGCCTAACAGTTTACGTAATTTGAGAACCGAAATCAGGACTCTTTTGGAAAAAGCTAAATATGTCATAGGCTTTTCATTTAATAGTTATTTCATTCACAAAACGGTTACGGCATTCACAAAAGGATGATGATACTCAGAAAAACTAGAGATTCAAGGATTCATAGATACATTAGGTTAACGATAATGTGATGCAGATAAAAGCATGTAATTACTTTTACCTTCTATAAGTGAAGCAGTGTCGCTTCAGCGGGTTTTAAGTACTGAGTACACTCGGGATGCATGATCTGCTGACCGTGCTAGCTTATTGTTTTATGACTTCATAGAGATTAGTTTGCTGTCCTCATGTGCATTTTATTAAGCTTCAACAGGAGTTGCTAAGACCCTGAACTTCAATGGTGTTTATAAGCCTTGCAAACAATCTACAAGGATCTTGGGGCAACACCTCTGAGAACTGGATTGATAATCTTGTTTTATCAAAGTTGATTTATCAGCGATTGATGTTCATATTTATTGATTGGTTAACCTTTAAGTTGTCAAACTCATTGGAACAGTTTTTTTCCATATGAAGAAAGAGCCTTGAGGATAATGATTAACTATTTTTTGCTGTTATTTGTTGTGTTAGGTTGATGAGAGCAGCGAGTTTTTGCCGGTGGTATACGATCCAGCTATTATATCTGCTTATTGGGGAAAACGACCACGTGCTGTTGCATCGCGTATTGCGCAGCTAACATCTGTGGCTGGAGGATTTCTTTCACGTCTTGCCTGGGATGTGATTAATAAAAAGGTTAAAGAGGTGAGTGCCTGATTGTTTTTGTTGTATGAACATCATTAAATGCTTCTTTTTTAAGGACTATATATCTTTAGAGGATCATATTCACGTGCCAGCTATACACCGATCTATCATATTGAATGCTTCTTAAATTTTCAAGTCTTCTCTCTTTTCTAGGAAAACTATTTTGTTATTAAACTTGGTGTAAATAAAATAAAGTCCATGTGAAGTTGTTTAAGATAATACACACTTTTCATACCTGCTTCCAGTGGTGGACTTAGAACTTTGTGTGAGGGCAGGCACAATTTTTCGTTTTCTTTGTTTTTTATTTTTTTTTGGGATCGAAAGGAGTCATTAAACATAAAAGGAAAATTTGTCTCGGTCCCATCAATAGAGTCACTTTTTAAATATAACAATTTTGGTGCAGTTTATGAAGGTTTATGCAAGTAAACTTATATCCTTAAAAAGTGAGAAACGTATAATGTGATTCGTTTTAGGGACAAAGGCAAATATACACTTTTATAGTTCTATAGGAAGAATATTTCCCCGCAAAGACCAGGTTTTGAGCATGATTGAAATCCTTCCAAGTAAGAAAATATCACATGATTCTTACATCCATATAATATAAATCAAATTGATCGTCAAGCATCAAAATATCATTATGTTCATAAAAGCTAGAAGTATAATTGTCACAAATACATACTCCCTCCGCCCCATTCAAAAAAGCACAAAATTCCATTTTGATTGTCCCATTTAAAAAGGCACACTCCCGAAATGGAAACTTTTTAATACTTCTAATAAAAGTATTTTCCGTGAATAATTCATTCATCGTCAAGTGTTTAAATACAATACAAAAACTAATATTGATCCCTAATTATAGGCGCTAACTAAGGAAACTAAATCAATCTAAAACTCTGCGAGATATACAAGATTATTTACAAGATATATTCTAATACTCCCCGCAGTCGAAACAGGAGGAGAACGAACACTGAGACAGTTCCGAAAATCTTCATATAAAACTAGTGGCAGTCCCTTCGTGAAAATGTCGGCAATCTGATATCTAGATGGAACATGTAGAACACGTACTTCACCTTTTGTCACTTTATCACGAATAAAATGAATGTCCATTTCAATGTGTTTGGTGCGTTGATGTTGAACCGGATTCCTTGATAAATATATAGCACTAATATTATCACAATAAACCAGTATTGCACGTTGAATAGGACAGTGAAGTTCAAGTAACAAGTTGTGTAGCCAACAAATTTCGGAAACCACATTGGCTACTCCCCTGTATTCGGCCTCTGCACTAGACCGAGAGAGAACGGCCTGCCTTTTGGCTGACCATGAGACTAGATTGTCTCCAAGATAAACGCAATAGCCGGAAGTAGACCTCCTAGTATCCGGACAACCGCCCCAATCTACATCAGTATACGAGACAAGGGACGAGGTAGATGACGGATACAAATATAAACCATACCCCAACGCTCTGATGCTCGGATTCTTTGATTTACCCCGCCGTACCCATGTCGGACACTCCTATTTTTGTCTTGTTAAAAAGGATTCGACGGAGTTAACCAAATAGTCCGAGCATTATAGCATCAACGTACCATGAATGTAGCGAAGAACCCGTTTAAGAGCATTTATGTGCTCCTCCCACGGAGAATGCATAAACAAACAAACTTGCTGCACCATATATTGTATGTCAGGTCGAGTAAACGTGAGGTACTGAAGTGCACTGACTAAGCTTCTATTATGGGATGGATCGACATACAATGAACAGGAGGTAGTGCCAAGCTTAGCCTTAGTATCAATAGGAGTGAGAGATGGTTTGCAAGATGACATACCGGCCCGTTCACAATCTCTGTAGAATACTCCCTCCGTTCCGCCCGAAAGGGCAATTTTGCCTCCTAGCACGGAAATTAAGAAATGAATAAGGAAAGTGATGTAAGAAAGAGAAAAAGGTTAAATGTTGTGAGTATGAAAAATTAAATAGGAGAGAGAATGAGTGGGAGGAATTGTTAGGAGAGAGAATGTTGTGAGTGTAAAAGTAAAGTAGGAGAGAGAATGAGTGGGGTAAGAAGAGTATAAAAATAATAAAAACTTTCCTTTTTGGGGTTGTGCCCTTTTAAATGGGACGCTCAAAAAGGAAATTTGTGCCCTTTCGGACGGGACGGAGGGAGTACTTCTTTTGGGAAAGGAACAAGTTTCCATTGTGACGAGAAACTGCAATCCCCTAGAAATAGCTTAAAGGACCTAATTCCTTCGTAGCAAACTCATCACTTAGTCTAGCAATAAGAGATAAATGGAGATCATTCGAAGTAGCTGTCAAAATAATATCATCCACATATAACAAAAGATAAGCCATAGCACCACTACATTAATAAACGAACAAGGAATTGTCAGCCCTACTTTGAAAAGCCCCAAAGTTGAGGCAAAATTTGTATAACGCCGATACCATGCCCGTGGTGCCTGATTGAGGCCATAGAGAGACCTTTTAAGTAAGCAAACATGATCTGAAAAATTCTTATCCCAAAAAACCAAAGGTTGGTGTATATAGACTGTCTCATGAATCTCTCCGTGTAAGAAAGCTTTTTTGACGTCTAGTTGGTGAATGGACCACCCTTTAGATAGAGAGAGACCGAGAACCACACGAATCGTAGCCGGTTTGACCACCTGGCTAAATGTCTCACCACAATCAATACCAACCCGTTGTGTTTTCCCATCACTAACCAACCGTGCTTTATGGCGTTCAAAATAGCCCTCCGACCTGTGCTTATATGTAAATATCCACTTCGAACAGATCACATTAGTATCAGGTGGACGGGGCACCAAAACTCTCCCACGTCTTATTATCAATAAAAGCATTAAACTCACCAGTCATGCAATTTTCCAATTCGGGTCTTGAAGTGCATCAAGCGGATTACGTGGAATAGGGGATTTATTAACAGTAGCATGCAAATTGAAACGCTGCTTCGGTTTAAAAATACCACTAGGAACAGGACCACAAGACGGAATTGAGACAAATTGATCAAGAGAAATGGAGGAGTGGGACGTCCCAGATTGGGCAGGCCAGGCAGAACAGGTCCCGGTTGAGCCGAATCAAGAGACACATGTGAACTGGACCGAGAGGGAAGAGACCTGGAGGGTACATTTTGGGCTGAAGGAGTAGACTGGGCTGCTGGAGAAGATGGCCAGTAGAGTGGGCCGTTTATCCAGATTGCATCCAACGAGAGACCATGTAAGGTGATATGTCACTGTCCAGAAAATTATAGGAGGTAGGGGCCGGTTTGTGGATATTGGCAAATGGAAGTTTTGACTCGTCAAAGATAACATGGCGATTGACAATTATTTTATGAGATGACAAATCGTAACACTTGTACCCACGATGGTTAGTCAGGTATCCCAAGAACACACAAGGTGTAGAACGAGCTTGAAGCTTGTTAATAGTTGTAGACGGGAACAAGGGATAATAAAGACACCTGAATACTCAAAGATGTTTATAAGACGGATCACGAACAAACAAACAAACATTTAAGAGGAGAATTATATGATAAGGACTTGTTTGGGAGAATATTTAAAGAGATAAGTGGCCATTTGAACTGCATGATGTCAAAATGAAGTGGAAATAGAGGCATGTGCTAACAAAGTACGGACAATGTTATTTATAGTTCGAATTTTTCGCTCAGCAGCAGTATATTTTGGGAGGATGTATAGGGACATTAGAGTCGAAAAGAGAGGCCATTTTTCTTGCAGAATTTTCAAAAAGTAGTATTATCAATTTTCCGCCCATTATCACATTGAAATGTTTTTATCTCACGTTCAAATTGTGTACAGATTAAAATACAAAAAGAAATGAACGTTGAATACACATCATCAGACTTATTTTCTATTAGAAACGTCCAAAGAAACTTTGTGTAATCATCAAGAAAGAAAACATAATACCGATGTCCGACCGAACTTAAAACAAGAAAAGTCCACAAATCACTATGAGTAATGTCGAAAGGCATTAAAGTAGTAGAATATGAATTCATAAAGGGAAGCCGTACATGTTTTCCTAAGGAACAAGCATGAGAAACACTAGAAATCCTAGAATCTTTAAATTTAGTTTTCCTAAGAGTCCACAATTGCTGTGCCAAGATGACCCAACCGTTCGTGCCACAGTTTAGGAGACACAACAACAAAAGCAGATGAAGAAGAAGACTCATAAGTGACAGGATAGAGTGCTCCACGACTCTCACATCTCATGAGAGGAAATCTATTACAGAAAAATCAAATGGGTCAAATTCGACGGTAACAGAATTATCAGGGGTAAACTTGCGAACAAAAATCAATTTCTTAACAATTTTAGGGACATGAAGCACATTATGAAGTGAGAGGGGGGGGGGTGCTAACGTAGTATGTCCGTAACCATGTATGGGAATTTTATAACTATTGCCAACAACTATATCATGATGAGTGCTCGAATTGAAATAAGGAGTGAGAGTATCCGACGAAGATGTCATATTAGATGTTGCGCCGGTGTCCATGAGCCAATTAGGCGGAGGAGCAGAGAGACCAAGCATATGCATTGCAGCTTCAATGTCAGTAGGAGAAGGTGGACCAGTAGCCGAATAAGCTTGTCCAGGCCATGGGCCAAGTACACCCGAAGGATGCCTGGGCTAGGGGACAGCAGGCCGTGGCCATGGGCCAAGTTGTGTCGGGTAGGGACATGGAGGAACTGCCCGAGACCATCCCCAGTTTCCGCCCCAATTATGTTGCCCACCATTGCTCCAAGAGGGCTGCTATTGCTGAGCCTGTTCATGACCACGCATACCCGAACCGTCAGAAGTAGAGCCTGTCCGATTTCCACCCTTATTCTTTTTATTTTTGCCATAATGAGCCATACTATGAAACTTTGGGAAAGAGTGATTGCACAAAGACTGAGAAAAATTGTGGATATTTCGGATAACCAATTTGGGTTTATGCCGGGAAGATCGACTATGGAGGCAATATATCTAATGAGACAAACCATGGAGAAATATCAGGATCAAAAGAAAGATTTGCATATGGTTTTCATTGATTTGGAGAAAGGCGTATGATAAAGTGCCAAGAGAGGTACTTTGGTGGGCATTAACAAAGAAGGGTGTTTCAAAGAAATATATTGATATTATCAAGGACATGTATAATGGAGTTAGTACTTGTGTACAGACTAGTGTTGGGAAGACTGAAGAGATCCCTATAAAGATTGGAGTGCATCAAGGTTCCGCACTTAGCCCCTTTCTTTTTGCTTTGATAATGGACGAATTGACGAGGTCAGTCCAAGATGATATACCAAGGTGTATGTTGTTCGCAGATGATATTGTGTTGATTGATGAGACAAGAGAGGGTGTTGAAAGTAAATTGGTGTTGTGGAGACACACTTTGGAATTTCGAGATTTTCGACTAAGCAGAAGCAAGACTGAATATTTGGAGTGTAAGTTTAGTAGAGTTGGAAGTAGGGAGGCAGGGGCGGTCACATTTGATGGAAAGATTGTCTAAGCTTCTGAGTTTTTTCGCTATCTTGGATCCATTATCCAAAAGGATGGAGAATTAGATGGTGATGTGGCTCATAGGATTAAAGCAGGTTGGTTGAAGTGGAAGAGTGCCACAGGGTTTCTATGTGATCGCGGCATGCCCAATAGATTAAAGGGAAAATTCTACCGCACGGCAATTAGGCCGGCATTGCTTTACGGCACCGAATGTTGGGCCGTGAAACAGTGTCACGTGCATAAGATGAATGTGGCGGAGATGCGTATGCTTCGATGGATGTGCGGTCATACAAGAAAGGATCGATTGGGGAATGAGGTGATCAGAGGTAAAGTAGGAGTTGCGCCCATTGAGGATAAAATGAGGGAAAATCGTCTGAGGTGGTTTGGACATGTGAGAAGGAGACCGAGTGATGCACCGGTTAGGAGGCCGGAACAGTGGAGAAATGATAAAATGGCGAGGGGTAGGGGAAGACCCAAACAAACTTGGATTAGAGTTATTGAAAATGATATGGGTTTACTTGGAGTGGATGAAAGTATGGTGTTGAAGAGGCCGGAGTGGAGGGCAAAAATTCATGTGGGGGTCTGATTATTTTTTATTTTTTATTTTTTATTTTTTTATTTTTTTATTTTTTTATTTTTTTATTTTTTTATTTTTTTATTTTTTTATTTTTTTATTTTTTTATTATTTATTATTATTATTATTATTATTATTTATTTATTATTTTATTATTTTTTTTATTTTTTTTGTTAATTTTTTTCCAACAACCTTTTCACACGATGACATATGATGATTCATGTTAGCCGACCTCAAATTATTTTGGGACTAAGGCTTTGTTGTTGTTGTTGTTGTATTACCTTTCGTCTGTGATCGCTATCGCTTACCGGTAGGGACTGGAGTTGGGGAATAAGACGGAACTGGGGAAGGAGGCACAAAGGTGCTGTCACGAGCAACCATTGCGGCTGCGGTTGCTGCTTTCTTCTGGAGACCAGCCTTTTCGAGCGTAACCATGGAGCGGGCCTGAGCAAAGTGAGGAAGGGGGTTACTCTGTTGGAGTAACGTGGCCACCCCATTATATGCCTCTGTTAATCCTGCTATCATCTGCAGAACGAAACGTTCATTCGAGACTGGAGCTCCGACATCCTTGAGCTTGTCCGTAAGTTGTTTTAATTGCTGACGATAGGCAGAAGTAGAAGGAAACGAATCCATTTAGGTGCGAGAGAATTCCTGTTCGAGTGTGTCGGCACGGGAATTTTTGTTGTCTTGAAAGATATCAAGAGGCTTATTCCACGCCGTAACCCGAGTCAAGTATGGTAGTGAGAAGATCATTCGAGATCGCCGAGCAAATCCATCCAAGAACTGTGGAGTCCAAGGTTTCCCACATATCAATTTCTTCGTCCGTGGTTGGCTCCTTCAGTTTGCTCTTGACCGATGGAACAATATGATGGAGAATTTTGCAGAAGCGAGCATGAACACGAAAGATTTCGGCCCATGTCGCATACTGTCCTTTTTCCAAACAAGGCTGGGTGAAAGGAAGACTTGGAGGAAGATATGGCTAACAGAGAACCAGAAAGGAGGCGACGAGAAAAAAATAAAATTGTAACCGAGTTCTAGGCGTAGCGGGAGAAAAGTTTAACCTAGACTCGTGATACCATAATAGAAGTATTTTCCGTGAATAATTCATTCATCATCAAGAGTTAAATACAATACAAAAACTAATCTTGATCCCTATGTATAGGAGCTAACAAATGAAACTAAATCAATCTACAACTCTACGAGATATACAAGAATATTTACAAGATATATTCTAACAACTTCTTCATTTACGGGACCCACTTGTCAATTGTCATACTCATAATAACTATCCACTTACTATTCCCAGTTCCACATTCTCTCTCTTACCTCACTTTTCATACTTATAACACTTACTCCACTATACACTCTCCTTAGTTTTCGTGCAAGACCCATTTTGTGCCTTTTCGGGTGGGACGGAGGGAGTATTTATTTTTTCAATGAATTAATTACTACTTTCATTTCTATTGATTAACTATGATCTCTTAGTGTGTCTTATCATTGATGTAAAACATTGAGAGTCTAGGTACACGTGACAGGCAAGTGACAACCTGGCAAACTGAAACTTTTACCAAAAGCACTTAAAAACATCTTCCTTAATTTTCATGAGACTTTAAATTTGGCATTCTTTTTGAGATGAATATGTACCGTACGTATTTGCATTGCAAGAATTTTAATATGTAAATTTTGTTTGTTTTTAAAAAAAGAATAAAAAACATGTGAATGGTTTGTGTCAATGACGTTATTTCATCCTTACTAGTTTCTTATTGCCACTCTCAAGTCTTAATAAAAATATACATCTTAGATCACAAGAAACTGAGTTTCATTTAACAAGATAATTTTTAGGCTGTAATTTTTACTCGTATGAAATTAACTATTTTCTTTCTCTAAAATGGAAATGTTTTAATACTTATTTATTCAATGGGACCCACTTGTATACTCACAAGTCACAACAACTATCCACTTACTATTCCCTACCCCACTTTCTCTCTCCTACGTATTTTTCATACTCACAACACTTGCACCACTTACACTTTTTCTTAATCCCCGTGTCCAAAACACAAGTGTAACTTTTAGTGGGATGGAGGGAGCATTATTTTTGTAGAAACACAGTATAGATTCTGTTAGGTTTCTTGCTGTAGTTCTATCTGTTCCCATTTCCCTTTGCCTATTTATTTTTGATGCAAGTATCAAGTTTGATCTGGTGTAATTTACTGGTCTTCGAGCTCTTTTGCATGCAAAATTACTTCAAGACAAAGAGACATTAATGAATATATCACTGTTGCATTTATGGCTACGAATTCTGATTCCGCCACTAAACTAATGATTTGAGTTCTACTTCTTTACTTGTTATTTCTTGGTACTTTATATCTTGTTCACTTGTTTTATTGTTATTTATTTTCCTTTTCCTTGTTATCAGAATGAAGTTGCCCGTGCCATTGAGTTAAGGGAAATTGTAACCTCTTTGGGTCCAGCATATATAAAACTCGGCCAGGCATTGAGCATTAGGCCAGATATATTATCCCCTGCTGCGATGACTGAACTGCAAAAGCTTTGTGATAAAGTAAGATCATAATCTTCTTGTGGTTATATACTTAATATTGCATTGCTTGCTACATAGGAAACATTTGATCCACTTCAATAGACTAGAGTAGCAATTTTTATTATATTCTACATTGAATAATATAACGGTGTTCTAATGCCCGCAGCATTTGACTTTTACTCTTAAGATTGTACCAATTAGTTTACAAGGATGATTTATTAGTGCAGCTCTATTGGTTTGGATGTGAAAGCCAAATAAATTGTGGAAAGATGTTGTGCTCGGGTAATATAGGAATAACTTTCTTCAAAAAATTGGATGTCTCTTAACTTCCTGCAATCCCACACCACACAAAGTCCAAACTACTTGAAACCCTATTTATGGAGGTTGATCTTTTGGACCTAAATATTCTTAGATGGCGTTCAAGTTACCTTTGATGCCATACTATCAAGTGAAGAGGAAGCAATGAGAGATATTTTTCAGAAGGATAAGAATTTTTATCATGCAATGTGCATCTTTGTACTCTAGTTGCTAATTCGTTTTATCTTGATGTTTTGAAGGTTCCATCGTATCCAGATGATATTGCCATGGCTCTCATAGAGGAGGAGCTTGGTCAACCATGGTATAACATGTATTCTGAACTTACGTCCTCCCCTATTGCTGCAGGTAATCTCAATAGATATGGATATGTTTGTAATTTAAGGTTTTGTTGATTTTCTTTCTTGTTTTCTTACATTATGGTGTTGTTGTGCACATTCTTAAACTCCTAAAACACCGTCTAACTGGAGCTTGTGGCCTTTGCTGTTAAATTTTTAAATTGATTACCCAAACTTGTTATTTATTTAATTATTATGTGTAATTTCCGAATGTCAGCATCACTAGGACAGGTTTATAAGGGACGGTTAAAAGAAAATGGGGATTTGGTTGCTGTTAAAGTACAAAGGCCTTTTGTTTTAGAGACAGTGACAGTTGATTTGTTCATCATTAGGAACTTGGGCTTGGTCCTACGGCGGTTCCCACAAGTAAGGGTTTTCAGTTTAACATTCTTCTAGTTTTTTATTTTTAACAAGACACAAGGTAATAATTTTTTTGGTCTCCCTCCTTTGTTTTTTTTTCTCTAGATTTCTATTGATGTGGTTGGCTTGGTTGATGAATGGGCTGCTCGCTTTTTTGAGGAGCTTGATTATGTTAATGAGGGTGAAAATGGAACAAAATTTGCTGAGATGATGAAAAAGGATTTACCCCAGGTAGTTCCATGACCTTTAAAATTTCTATGCATATATTCATCTAGTGAGTGGCTGCTGATGTTGGATTTTTCCTATGATAGGCTGTTATCTCATATTGTTGTTCTAACCTGTTTAATGCACCAGCTCTGTTCATCATGTAACTTATGGCCCAATGTTGCACCTTTTATTCGTTGGTGCATATTACCAAAAAGGACTGAAAATCATTATCATTCTGTTTGGTTGCCTCATTCTTAAACATTTGTTAGCTTGTTTGTTTTAAGTTTGTCAGCCTAATACATGGAAACAGGTTTGTTGGGTTTCAAAATTATATAGCCTTCTGCAGTGCCATTTTAATTAACTTGATTTGCGGATCAGGAAATTTGATTGCCATATTAAAGTGATTATTCATTCAGATGTGTTTTTAGCTGCGGCGAGACAATGGAATCCTTTTCGATTGATATGGGAGTTTATCGTATAGCCTCGTGCTTGCAGCTCCTTTAAATTGCAAGTCCCGCTGTGACAATGATCTAATGTACGCAGTCTAATCCCCTAAATGGAGAGACTGCTGTAGTTTGAACGCCTGACGTCATAGCCACATTTTAGTATTTTTACCATGAAAATGGGTTTAGCAGAATACTAAGGTTTTCAAATTGGTATAAAACAGCTTTGTCTATCTTGGAAGACTTCTGTGCCACAGAGACATGGTTCCTCACAATTGACATGGATATCAAGTCTTAATTTGTACATATTTGGGAACAGTTGGATATTGTAATCCGGTTTCTTTCTTTTTAGTTTTCTTTGATGGGATATCAAAGGTTTGTTTGTACAGACCGGAGTATTAGTTTTAGCAACTAATGGTCCTATGATCGATTTTACTATTAAGGTTGTCTTTCTCCAGATCCTTATTGTTATTTTTGTTTGGCTGTCTTGGTGTGTTTTTTTTTCTGATACGTATGATACAACAGAGCATATAGTATTTTCTACACCTCCCAGAAAATGGAATTAACCTTGTAAGAGCTATATGGACTTCTAGTAACAAATTGTTCTTTTTTGTGTTGTTTGCCTTATAGTTGATGTAACTCAGATGAATTGAGATTGTCTTTCATTTTCATTGTTCATGATATTGATGACCTAATTATTTTTGCATCATTTTCTAAAAGGACCTGGTGTTGATTGTAGAATTTAAGTCGATTGGGAGAGTTCTCACTAAGTTACTGTTTTTCAGGTTGTCGTGCCTAAGACATACGAAAAATATACTTCAAGGAAGGTTCTTACTACACAATGGATAGAAGGAGAAAAGCTTTCACAAAGTAAAGAGAGTGACGTGGGGGAGCTGGTCAATGTTGGAGTTATATGCTACCTAAAACAGGTATATTACTTGCAAATAGCAATGCAAATAGGGTACACTGAAGACATATGCACTCTCCACCCTTTCTTCTTGCTTTCTGATGGCATAATGAACCTGAACAAGTGTGATTATTTGGCACCAGCTTGAGACATGCACTTGAGCTTTTGTTGTTTCATACAATTTCCATTTGTCATTTGCTTGTGTCATAATCTACTCCAGGTGGTTACTTTTGGTAGAACTCGCTATCAGTGTGTGTTATTACATAGACTTTTCAAATTCCATCATGTACCGGTATAACCTGGCACTTATGGATGTTTACCATTAACTTGGCCTTCCTAGAAGGGAAAGACCTTCTTCATGTTCCGGGATGGGGATCCTCTATGACAACTTAAGTTTTTAGATAAGTTTGTAACTTCACATGGTATTTGAGCTTTGATTCGGCAGGGTCTTGGGTTCACATCCTCCAGCTTGCATTTGGTTTTTGCAGTGTTGTGAGTGCAAATGCTGGCATCTCTGTTTGGTTATTGATTCCCTTAAGAGGTACAGTTGTAAATATCCACTTTTGAAGGGGTCAAATGTGTGGGAAGTGTTGAGACTGATATACATTGTGGGGACAACCTTCTCTAACAACTTTAAGCTTTTAGATAAGTTGATATCTTAACATAAATGAAACGGGAACGAACATGACTTTTAAAATTTGGTTACGTTAGGGGTAGGATTAGTCAGTAAGCCAGTTGGGAACGTGTTACTCTTTTATTGGGAATACAAAAGTAATATATATATATATATTAAAAAAAATTGTTGCTTACACTCTTAAAATCTTTCAACATACCCACCTTTAAAAGTATTGTACAATTAATGGGTGTGTGTAAATATAGCTGTCATGTAGGTTTAATTTTGCATGCAGAGTCCCATTTAATTACACTTTGCATCGTTCACTCTCCGATTCATGAAAACCCTTCTTCATCTATATCTCCGACTCTTTCTCTAAAGTCCAAACACTCCTCACTTCCCTCCTTAGCAATTCCAACTCTTTACCTATTTATATAGTCTCCTCTCATCCCAACGGAGACATCAATTCCGACCAATATTCAAATGCTTTCCACTTCAAGTCAATATTGGATCGGCAAAGATAGAAATGTTCTCAACTTCAACAAAGTTCGAAAAAGGAACAAGATGATATTCAGTTACCCGACGACGCGACTGAAAGGTCAGATTCTACCTTCTTTTTCAAAAAATATGGGACAATGTTTTTGGGGATTTGGATCACATTCCCAGGAGAACTGGGACGTAAACGACCCCGATTCCGGGACGCGTGATCCGGGACGTGGGACGAGGGGGAAGTAGAGTTCCCGGTAACTATGATGAATACGCTAGCTTGTATATCCACAAACTATTATTAACAAATTTTTATGGTATTTCTACCGGTTATTATTAAGTTGTGGGTAACAATTCTTAAATACTACTCCCTCCGTCGCAAAATGAATTTTTAATTTTCTAAAAGAATTGTCCCAAAATGAACGTCTTTATTTTTTGAGAAGTTATTAAATCATCCACCATTAAACAACAAGTTCTAATTCTCGCTTACACTCATGATGCAATGTGGTGTGATCATTAAGGCTTTATATGTTTTTATGCTACTAAAAATGCTTAAATCTCCCTCAAAGGTAAAATTGGACATTCATTTTGGGACGGAGGGAACAAATATTAGTGCCTTTGAATTTTTAAACTTAATCAGCAAGATGCTAAGAGATACATATCCCCTCCCAAGCATGTCGCTAGTCCATGTAACATTCAATTTGGTTCTAACCATTCATTGCCTCATTATTTTGGTACTTGCAGTTGCTTGATACCGGTTTCTTTCATGCTGATCCTCATCCGGGAAACATGATTCGCACTCCAGATGGAAAGTTGGCAATTCTTGATTTCGGTAATACATTCTCCTTAACAAATAAACTGTACCTGGAGCATATCATTTTTGCATTAGTTAACGGCATCATATAGTGTCTTACTTCAAGTAATTCCTTTTTTTTTTTTCAACTCCCTAGTGTTTTTATCCCTGTCCTATGTTTCATTAGATGCCACTTTTGGATCTGACTTATCTTTCCATTATATTAGTCTTGTGTCTCAGTTGTAGATGTAATTTCTTGGAAAAATAAAATAGGTAATTGCTTATGTAGAATTTGGGTGTCACCGGAAGGTGTGATGTGTGTTGGGTTAACTATGCTTGGCATAACACGTAGCTATCAAAGAACCTCTTAGGAGTAGTGATCGAGGTGGAAGCTGAGAGCCTGAGACTGATTAGTAAAGAGAAAGAGGGCAAATACTGTTGAGATTAACCCACTCATGCTCATTGTATCATACAATGGTACATCCTCCCGGATGATTTAATATTTGACTTTTCTATTTGGGTTCGTTTACCCTCATGAGATAATGGCAGAAATTAATTGGGTCATTAATTTCTTGGTTATCCATTAGATTTGTCATGGCTATATAAAGAGTGGATTTCTCTTTGGAAAGTATCAAGTCATCACACTTGGAGAGCTTGTTGAGAGAGCTAGTTAGTGTGCAGTTGTTCATTATAATTTAGGCGAGTTTATTCCTAGATTATAATGGGTTCTGAATTGGTTTGTAATTTGGAACGATAGTCATTGTCCTAGACTATTTTATAGTGGAACTTCGTTTGATCGGTGTGTATCATTTATAAATAATGTATTGTCGAGTTGTTTTGCACTACTCTTCTATTGATCCCAAAATGTTTGGGAAACCCTAGACTAAGACTAAGTTAACAGAAGAGCCAAATTAGGATTGTGCATGTGAAGTTCCTTGGCTCTTTGATGTTTGGTGGTCTATTAAACCTATTGTAAGCGTAGGCCTAAAGTGAATTGAATGGGAGCTCCAGCAGTGGAAGCCAGAATTTTTTTGGAAGGGGGTCAAGATTTTTTTTAGGATATTTATTATGATTGAGGTATTTGATTTTAATGTACAAGATGGTCAAAATATTATTTGTGCAAATTTTTCTCAAAATTAAGGGGGTCAAAATGTATAAATTTATAATTTTTATTAGTAAAAAGTCATTTTCTAAAAATTTAATAGTACTAAAATTGACACATTCCAAAATTGAAGGGGGTCTGACCCCCTTGGCTAAAGGTTAGCCTCGCCACTGAGCTCCAGGCATACTTGAAATTAGTATATTGGTTGATTTACTTACTGAAAAACTATGTTAAAAGACTAATTATGGGGATAAATTTGCTGGCAGGACTTGTTACGAAGTTAACTGATGATCAAAGGTACGGGATGATTGAAGCTATTGCTCACCTTATTCACCGGGATTATGGAGCAATTGTCAAAGATTTTGTAAAACTCGATTTCATTCAGGAAGGTGTAAATCTGGAACCAATCTTGCCTGTTCTTGCCAAGGTTTTTGATCAGGCACTTGAAGGTGGTGGAGCAAAAAATATCAACTTTCAGGAGCTGGCTGCAGATTTAGCACAAATAACATTTGACTATCCATTCAGGATACCTCCTTATTTTGCTCTAATAATTAGAGCAATAGGAGTACTGGAAGGCATAGCTTTAGTGGGAAATCCAGAATTCGCTATTGTAGATGAAGCTTATCCATATATTGCACAGGTACTGATTGGTGAATACAGTGTTTAGTTTTAGTCTTAATAAAATGATTGACCATGTTTCCTGTATGATGTCTAAAGGTGACCTTAGTATCGTCCCCCATGTGTTTGAATGGCAAAAGCATGCTACAAAATTCAGACAACTTCAGAAACCTCCTTGGGAAAGAGAGAGAAACAGGAAAATTATGACTCACATTCACTATTACGGAGTATATAAATATTTTATGATCATCCATGCTTAGTTAGTGTGATCCACAATTCCACATATTTATAGCTGATATTGGATAATTACCTTTCGATTTCATAAAACTACATACAAGGTTATGGATTACCTTATTGTCTTCTCGATATCGTGACAATAACTCCATTTTACTTTACTGTTTCAATGAATATGTGGTTTTTTAGTTTACTTTTCTTCTTTTTTCTGATGCCAGAGACTTTTAACTGATGAATCCCCACGTCTGAGGAGTGCTTTACGCTACACAATATATGGAAAATCTGGTGTTTTTGATGCTGAAAGGTTTATAGATGTCATGCAAGCTTTTGAGAGCTTCATAACTGCCGCAAAAAGTGGTGGTGGGGAGGGTCTGAATGGTGATATGGCTGAACTTGGTATTTTGCAAACTCAACCTAATGTCATGTTATCTGGATTTCAACAAGGCCTATCTCAAGGAAAGCCAGTTCAAACAAGAGCAGCATTGGCGTTTCTGCTGTCTGAAAAGGGGAATTTCTTTCGAGAATTTCTATTGGATGAGGTAATTGAAGTAATGTTGTTTATCATCCAATGCATTTAATCTGGAGTACTATACAACAAAAAGGCATTTAAATATTAACTTGCTTCTTTACATTTTTTTATAAATCTGCGTAGTCATCTAAGGACTGTCCATGTGGTTTGCTAGTTGCACTTGTTTGCAGACACAGATCTTATATGTAGAAATAAGTGACTTCCATAGAATCAAACCTGCATTCATAAGTTTGACATTCATGCTTTTACCATTACATGAAGAATCAATCCTTCTTGGATTTTAGGCGATCCTTAGTGTTATTACAGATTCAAGTAGGAGTAATCGTGGCGTGCATAATTGATATGAGAAAGATACTATGACAGCTGTTTCCAGTTTTTTGGTAAAGAGGTTGATTACTTTTAGAAGCAGTCACAAATGTTTTTTATTCCATTTGTATGTTATTTTTTTTATTAAAACAGTGAGATGTTGCTATTTCCACATTACTGATTTATATTACTGGTTCAGAAGGTTAAAAATATGGCGAGGACATTTTTTTGGTGTCATTAGTACATCATCTGAGGGCGAGCCTTGGCGCAACGGTTAAGTTGCTCCTTTGGTGACCATAAGGTCACGGGTTCGAACCTTGGCGAACAGCCTCTTGGCAATTGTCAGGGGAAGGCTCTAGCAAATGGTTCCCTCTCCCAACCCCCGCTTGGCGGGGAGCGCTTGGCGCACCGGGGTTTGCCCTTTATTAGTACATCATCTCAAATATACCAGTACATCATCTCAAATATACCTCTCTTATGTTTTTTACATGCTTGTATTTAGATGAGTGGTATCAATACTTTGCTTCCTTTTTTTTTTTTTCACTCTAGTGTTGCCTTACCTTCTTTAGCTAGATCACATGTTTCCTTGATGTGGTTGTGGGGGTGTCTTGTTTGTTATTCTCTCTCTCTCTCTCTCTCGCTCTCACTCACTCTCACTCTCACTCTCTCACACACACATACCCACACATGTTCAAGTTTGTGTTAGAAAATGTTGTCATTTATTGGCTTTATTTTTGACTTTGAATTAATCCATAAATGGTGCTATAAATTGGTGTTTCTTATCACCTAAATTTGCCACATTATTATCCTTAGATGTTCATAATATGAGATACTTGTAACCTGGTAATTAACTTTCTACTTGAGCAGATTGTGAAAGCCATTGATGCGGTGACCAGGGAACAATTGGTTCAAATTTTGGCAGTTCTGAGGATTGGAAATGCCAGCCCAGTTTTCAGCATGGTTCCTACTTTTGGTTCGATCAGGCCTGCAGGACTTCTACCCTCTATAACTGAGGAAGACAGAGTTATACTGAACAACGTGCAAAAGATAATTGAGTTTTTGACTGCTGGAAGTTTGGGACAAAGATCATCAAATCAGGTACATAAATATCAGTTTAGCAAGGCTGAGATTGTCTCACAAATACTAACTTGAGTTTCAAACATTTTGTTTTATGAAGTAAGCTCAGTTATGGACATCAATATGATGCATATCTAATTTAGTGCCTGGAAATATGCGGCAAAGTAGATTCTTAACTTTACTCTGTTTATGAACGACCCGTACCTTTTACTGTGCCTTCTTGTTTCAAACTTCTTAAGCTTTAAATGTTTGTTTTAAAATTCATCTGTTTGATATTGGTAATTGTATGTCTAATAAAAATTACTCCAGCCGTCCCAATATAAGAGTCCCTCATTCCTTTTGCATATGTCCCAAATAAGTGTCCCCTTTTGGAAACTTTTCTTTGTCATAGAAAGTTTACATTTTACACTTTGATGAATACTCCTCCATAGTTGCTCAACCTTTTAGGCATAGAAAGTTTACATTTGAATACTACTCCATACTGGGCCCAACTCTTAATATTAGAGTTAAAGGCTTTACCTAAACTTGTGTGCCTAGTCAAAGGGGACTCTTATTTAGGAACAGAGTGAGTAGTTAGAAGGTAGAAATAGGTTGATAGCTCATGACATATCTTACATATGCTGACCATGTATACCTATTTGTTATATTGATGCTTTACATTAACAATTTGGATGCCATTTGTAAATATTACTCCTTCTGTCCCTCAATGAATGTCCAAATTCAAGAAATTTTTGTCCCAAAATGAATGTTTTTTTGTAAAAACTTTGACCCTAAACGCTTTTTATCATTTTCTTTTTGCTATTTATTTTATTATCGTAAAACTAAATGTTTAGAAAGTGGATAACATGAATATTTATACATCTTTGCCATTAAAATGTATAAAAACACAAATTTTCAGTCACTTAAAATGAAATTTGGGCATTCATTTAGGGACAGAGGGAGTAATAAATAAAGTGATCTACTCTTGGTATTTCTCTATGACTGTTTGTTGTTGGATGTGCATCTGAAAATTACATAATAACTTGATGATGTCATGAAAATCGGCCCGTAGAGGGGTGGCAAAGGTTGCAGAAATAGCATCGAACCTCGGCTAAAATCTGCAAAATAGCACCGTTAGGGGTGCGGGGGGTTGCCCCGCTATAACCCTCGGGTGTAAGAATAAGTATGTGTTTATGAGAGTAAAGTAAACATGTATGGAGAAGCTCTAGAGAGAGTATTGTAGTGAGAGCGCATTACATGAGACATACCTTTCACCAAGTGAAGAGGGTTATATATATATATAGAGAGTAAGTGTATAGTTGATACTTTGGGGGGTCCCACCGTATGTGTTTAGTACAAGTATATATGTGGTATATTTTTGTGTATTATGCTGTGTATATGTGTTATGTGTATGTATAAATATATCCAAAAAGTCTGGGTTCATCATAACTAAAGGCTTGGAAAGGCCTAGGCCTAACGAGCTTTTGAACTGGGTGTGGTTTGCTTTAGTTTCACTTTTAACCACCCATGCTATTTCCTAGCAATTCAACGCACATACTACTACTAATATCGTCCTTTACTTTACCCCACCCTCTAACTCCATCCATTTTAATGGAACCTCTGTCTCTGTTAATGGTTTTACGAAACTTCATTAGTGATTGAAACAATAGGACTGAAGAAAACGATAACTATTTCAGATCTGCTATAAGTATGTCATTGTTTTCCAAATTGAGAACATGATCTTTTAGAGAGAGAAAACAATGAACTGTGTAGATTGTAATAAGCAACTTCCTTTATTTTACAAAACTTAAATCACTTCTCTTATCATTTCAACTGCAGGGATTAGATTTTAATCGTGCCATTCAAGAGCTACTTCCGTTAGTGCCAGGCCTCTCGGTCACTGTTCTCCCTGAAGTGATCAACCGGCTATCTTCACGAGTATTAGCACGCTTGATTCGGGACACATTTTTGTAATCAAAACTACGCTTTGCTGATAAAACCTCCCTCAGTACGTCCGTCTCAGGTACTCAATCCATCATTATCAGCAGCATTGTCTTTGCTTAGTTTGATATACGTTTTCCGTTTAGTAACCATAGCCGTTCTGGTCAAAACAAAAATACCGTAGTCGAGCAATTGTGCATAAGCCAAGCGTAAAAAATTACATTAATCATACACGAATTTAATCGCTGATTCATTGTGTCTCTCATTGTCCCAAGCACTGATTATAGAACAAGCAGTTGTATATGCAATATGATATTTCTTGGTACTAAAAACTGTATAGATGTTAACTGAATAGTAGATTTACCCATTTTCTATTGGTTCCCTTGATTTTCTGTATCCTACTATACTTAATTATCCCAAAGAATTTCACGATTTGCGAGAAAATAACATCAAAACAAAAAGGAAAATAGTAGTCATTAACAACGTTTTGAAGTTTGATAAGGAAAAAAAAACATTATTCAAGAAATCCAAACCACAAGACACACTTAAGTATCTCTCTTGTTGTGCAGAAACATGTTTATTTGGTTTAGGAGTGCATGGCCATAGTAGGTCCAAACATGTTCAAAGCCCACGACGCAAGTTGATAGACCTTGAGAGGGTCGTCGAGGGACTTTGCGACACTTTCTCTCTCCAAACATCTCTTATTCCAATCACTTAACTTTGGGCACACTGCTTCTATGCAGAAGTTACCAAAAGTTTCATAGGTGTAAAACCAGTTAGAATATGATATCAAGACAATGTCAACATATCCAAAGCTTTCCCCTCCAAAGTAGGCTTTGTTTCCTAGCTCTTTCTCTAGTAACTCTAAGCAATGGATTAGATCCTTTTTGCCTGATTCTTGTTCTTCTCCCTTCAGTTTCCACGTCCTAGCTGCGCTATAGAAAAACTGCAACAATAAAACTTTAATCCTAAAATGATTTGGAGTCTGCTAACATAAAACGTCTGGAATAATAATCAAAGAGATAGAAACTAATGAAAAGTAGATAGGTAGTAAAATATAATGGAAAAATAAAATAAAAGAACGAGATAAGGGTAAAAAATAGATTCAAAATGAAGAAAACAAAGCCAAAGAGATTTTTTTCCCTTTATCAATACAACAACAACAACAAAGCCTTAATCCCAAAGTAATTTGAGATCGGCTAACATAAATCCTCATATGTCATCGTGAAAGAAAAAATGTAAGAAAAAAAAAATAAGTCAAAAGAAGAAATAGGTGGAGAAAAAATTTAGAAAATGAAATGAAGAGAAGAAGAAAAATAAAATATAAATAGTGATAGTAAAAAAATAAATATATACTAGTAATATACATGGAAAATAAAAATAGTAGTAATAATAATGATAATAATAAAAAAATCAACCCCCCATCACCCACATGAATTTTTGCCCTACACTCCGGCTTAACGCCATATTTTCCTACAATCCAAGTAAACTCATATCGTTTTCAATCACCCAAATCCAACGGGCGCAACTCCTACTTTACCCCTGATCATCTAATTCCTTGTATGCCCACACATCCATCGTAGTATAAGTATCTCCGCTACATTTATATTTTGAACGTGACACTGTTTCACGACCCAACATTAAGTGCCATAAAGCAGTGTCGGCCTAATTGTCATGCGGTAGAATTTTTCCTTTAATCTATAGGGCAAGTCGGGATCACATAGAAACCTTGTGTTACTCTTGCACTTCAACAAACCTGCTTTAATCATATGAACCACATCTCCTTCTAATTCTCCAACATTTTGGATAATAGATTCAAGATAGCGAAAAAACTTATAAGCTTATACAATTTTTCCATCGAATGTGATCACCACTGCCTTCCTGCTTCTAACTCTACTAAACTTACGCTCCAAATATTCAGTCTTGCTACTGCTTAGTCTAAACCCTCGAGATTCCAAACTGTGTCTCCACAACTCCAAATTTACTTTCAACACCCTCTTTTGTATCATCAATCATCACAATATTATCTGCGAATAACATACAACCAAGGTTCTAAAAATCGCTAGGCGGCGCCTAGGCGGCGAGGCCGGGCCTAGCGCCTAGAGCGCCTAGGCGGGGCCGAGGCGGGGCCTAGGCGGGGCCGCGAATTTACACACATTTTTATATATATTTCATAGTTTTTGTCCATAGTGACAAATTCAAGAGGATAAATGTATAAATCTTGAACAACTCTACTATGGGTCAGGGCATTTCGGTCATTGAACCATAACATTAGAAGACGGCGTCATTTCTCAAAACCCTAACATAAAGTATATAAAGTCTGGAAAAAACCCTACTGAAAAGAAACCCTAAAACTGCAAAATTACGAAAAGGTTCAAAACAATGAAAAAACGGATAAAAACTTCAGAAGGTCGTTTGAGGCCCTTAGAAGCGTTTTTTGGCCTATTTATGGGCCGCTCAAGGGGCATAGCCCAATGACTTTTGTTCCTCTCGAAAAGACGGTCGTTTTGATATGCTGTGCGTCCCGTAACTCCTCCGGAATCAAAAGTTACACCCGTTACGGTCGAACGCATCTAAAAACTCGAACGCCAACTCTTCGACCGCCTAGACCGCCCAATCCCGCTAGGCCCCGCCTAGTCCCGCCTAATCCCGCCCAGCCCGCCCAGCCGCCTAGACCGCCTAGCCCCGCCTAGCGCCTAATTGCCCCGCCTAGCCTAAAGTCGCGGCGCCCGACCGCCGCCTAGCGCCTAGGCGCCGCCTAGGCCGATTTTTAGAACACTGCATACAACATTGTATTGTTGGGATTGGATACAAACCTAGCGCAAGAAGGACCAAAATTGTAGCAGTGATTTGGTTTCCTTTTGTGGCGTGTACTCTTTTTGGAAACGAAATTCTTTTCTTGGGCAGGAAGCAATTTACTTCTTTGAGAAAAAATTAGAATCCTTGAGGGTTTAGTTTTGTTGTTCCTATAAATACAAGTGATGATCTATAATATTGTGGTGCGTGAGTGCTAGAGAGAAATAGTTAGAATATCTATATAAAATATGTGAGATCAACAAGAGAGCATATGGCAAGGCGGGGCGGCCTTGGGGTGCCATTAGGGGCATTCCTTGGATGGTCGGAAAGCATGTTTAGGGATGATTGTGTAAGAGTGTGGGCATAAAGTGGAAATATTTTGGTGAGGCAAAATATGTTCTTTGTTGTAACACGACAGATTTGTGATTATAGTGAATATCCTAGTTTGTTAGTGCCCCTAGATTTAGTTCCTTTTAGGGGTGATCTTGATGAACAAATTGCGTGTTTTCTTTCTTTATTGCTTTCATATGTTTGTTGTATAGATGTCGATTCTCACCATCGGTTACTTATATATGACAGTACTGATCTGATAGGCCACAATTTCACAACAATTGATATCAAAGCCTGGTTTGAAGATCAGGGTTGACCGAATTGATTGGATGTAGACTGCAGGCATATGGATCAAAATTGGCGGCTGCAGAGATTTAGATGGTTTATGTTACTAAGACCAAATAGGATCAAAATTTCATATATCCGAATGGATTTGAGACTGCAAGGATTCAAATAGGGTTGCAGTTACATAATCATGGAAATGCATTAGATTCGAGATCAAAGGTTACAAAATCCAAACATTCGTAGGATTGCAGAATTCGGACGAGATTAGGGTTTTTATAGATCTAGGCAGATTGGTGTTATTGAGAATTGTGGTAGCAGTGGCGATGGGCGGAGATGGCTCAACATAGAAATTCGATGGAATTTGATTTGGGCAACATATCTGGAATTATGGAAGTTGGAAAAGAAAGAACAGATTAGTTTCTAAGCTTGGCAAATGTTGGGCACGTGCATTATGTGTACTGAAGTACGGTGTTGTGCAATCCGATACGGTGCGGTACGTTCTGGTACATTCGATATGGTGCAGATTTCATGCGGGGCAGAATTTGGTAAAGCGGTACAAATTTCGATGCGGTACGATACATATTTCGTGCAGATTTCGTGTAGTAACAGGGCAGCATGGGATAATATTGTGACATGCGGGAGGGACATTCAGAGGTGCAATAGAGACTTTAACTTCATGCACAGTGGAATGACAGAGATTGGTGGTCGTTTTTGGTTACGTGACATGGAGGATTGCCAGAGGAGTTGACTTGACAGCTTGGGGTAAGACGTTATACACCACATACAACGGGTTTCGATTGTGGAAAATAAGGGGTTTTCCAGTGAAGGGCAAAAGCGTCGGGTGGGAGAAATCTCATGAAAAGGTATGTTGGGAAAGAGTTGATGGTTTACGCTAGCTAGCGTGATTCAACAAACACTAACATGGGAGCGGGTCCATAATAGTGTGTGATGGGATGTTATTGGAACACGGAGGAACCAAGAACGTGTCTAGCATGAGATCACTGGTCTTTGTGGATGAAAAAACCCAGATGAGCGGGGATTTGCAGGATGGATCACTGGAAGTGAAGACTAGGAGCTTGGATGAACCGACAGTTATGTTGAAAATTGACGCTCGGCTTCAACTCGTCTGATTAGACTTGGTAAAGTATTGATTGTAGCGAGCACAATAGGTGGATGTCATTATCGGGTGGGAGTTTGATGCTAGAAGTCACTCGTGGTTTGTTTCCAGGTGGGAGATAGTTGAGATTGGATACAAACCTAACAGAAGAAGGAAAAGACCAAAATTGTAGCAGCGATTTGATTTCCTTTTGTGGCGTGGACTCCTTTTGGAAACGAAATTCTTTTATTGGGCAGGAAGTAGTTTACTTCTTGGAGAAGGAATTAGAATACTTGAGGGTTTAGGTTTGTTAATCTTATAAATACAAGTGATGACCTATAATATTGTGGTGCTTGAATGATAGAGAGAAATAGTTAGGATATCTATATAGAATATGTGAGATTAACAAGAGAGCCTAGGGCAAGGTGGGGCGACCTTGGGGTGCCCTTAGGGGCATTCCTTGGATGGTCGGAAAGCATATATAGGAGTGATTGTATGAGGGTGTGAGCATAGGGTGGAATTATTTTGGTAAGTCAAAATATGTTCTTTATTGTAACAAGACAAATTTGTGATTATAGTGAATATCCTGGCTTGGTATTGCCCCCAGATGTAGTCACTTTTAGTGGTGAATTAGGTGAATAAATTGTGTATTTTCTTTCTTTATTGCTTTCACATGGTTGTTGTATGAATGTCAATTCTCGCTATCGGTTACTGAGATGGGACAATATTGCTCTAATAGACCACAATTCCATAACAGTATATCATCTTGGATTGAACTCGTCAATTCGTCCATTATCAGAGCAAATAGAAAGGGACTAAGTGTAGAACCTTGATTCACTTCTATATTAATAGGGAACTCTTGTGTCTTCTAAACACTAGTCCGTACACTAGTGCTAAAATCATTATACATGTTCTTGATAATAACAATATACTCCCTCCGTCCCATATAACTTTACTCCTTTACTATTGAGAACAAAAAATAAGGAATAATGTTATTAAAGTAGGTGTTGTGAGTGGGAGGAGAGAGAATGAGTGGAGAGAATAGTAAATTTGAAAAGTGTTGTGAGTATGACAAGTGGGTCCCTTGAATAAAGAAGTATTAAAAAATTTTCTTTTTAGAAAAGTGGGACTTTAAAGTAGGACGCCCAAAATAGTAAAAGGGGTAATGTTTTATGGGACGGAGGGAGTATTTATTTGAAACGTCTTTATTTGCTAAATCCCAACAAAGTACATTTGTTGGCACTTTATCATACGCGTCTTCTCCAAGTCAATGAAAACTGTATGCAATCTTTCTTTTTATCCCGATATTTTTCTATGGTTTGTTTTATAAGATAGAAGAGTACTAAATTTTTTTACCAATATAGCTGATTATATGCATCATTTAGTATTTTAGAAGAGTAATAAAAAAAGAATGCAAGCAAGCTGTGAACAAACGCAAGAAAAGCTCATACCAAGAGCCTCCTAAACCACTTGGCCACTTTAGCACATATGTAAATTTTTGGGGCCCTAATATAAGTAGTAATTTTGGTGGCCCTAGGCAATGACCTCACTTGACTTGCACTAGGGTTGGGCCTGCGTGGGGGTGTACGAAAAATTAGTGTGTGAGGGTGTTATCATTTTTCGAAAAATGTTTTTTTTAGGAAAAATCCGTAAGTCATTTTATGCCGAAAATGACGTAAAATATTTTTCGAAAAATATTTTTTCCATTTTTCGATGCTTACTAAATACCGAAAAAAGAAAAAAACGTTTTTCGAAAAACGTTTTGTTTTTCGAAAAACATTTTACGGGCAATCAAACGGAAAGACTAGATTTGAAACATCAGTTATCCCGAATCCATGAGTTTCATGGCCTCCCACCGTCATCATCCCAGTCGCCCACCCTCACGGGCCTCACCCATTTCTGCTCTTTCTCTCTCTCAATCTAGATCTAAAATTAGATTTGAAACTGTGTTTGATATTAATAATTATTGAAAAATATTAATTTAAAATATATAATAAACTTTATTTTAAGAAAATTATAATAATGTAAAAAAAAAGAGTTATAATAATTGTTAAACTATCAATAATATTTACTAATATTCGTATTACATGAAAAATTAACTTATTTGTTGAAAAAAAAATCGTTTATTAAAAAATAAATAAATTCAAGTTACTAGTGGAAGCAAAAAAAAAAAAAAGAGAAAAGAAAAAGAAGGGACGAATAGAATTACTTTTAATAATATAACATGTTGGATGAATTTCTTGTACAGTTTGATACTTTTTTAGAACTTCTCGATTAATCTTCCAAAAATAAAATATTCTTGATAAAGATGAAATTAAAAAAGAAAAAAAAAATTAACGAGGGAGCAGAAAGTGAAAATAAAGAAGGGTAAATATATATATATATATACCTCGTGGTCAATGAAGTGAGCCCAGAAGTGAGCTCGAGATTTGTGATAAGGAAGAGAGGGCAACAATGGAGTCTTATCCTTGTTCCAAACCTCATCAATGTATTGGAGAATAACAAGAGACTCACAGATGGGTTTCCCATTGTGAATGAGAACCGGGACTTTCTTGTGAACCGGGTTTGATTCAAGCAGAAGTTGACTTTTATTTGGAAAATCTTCATCCCTGCATTCGTACTTTACATCCTTCTCTGCAAGTGCAATTTTCACCCTATTCCCGAATCCGCTGATCCAAAAGTTCAAAAGAATCACCTCATCATCATCACCACCCATTCTTTCTTACTATCTCACACTTTGAGAGAAAAAGATGTAATGGAAATATAGAAAGATAATGATGTCACAATTTTCTTTTGTGTGTTTAATTACGCATCCAATAATTGTAATCAACTTGACTCATTAATTACTACTACTGTCTTTGTCTTATGATATACTCCCTCCGACCCCGCCGAAAAGGCACAAATTTTCTTTTTGGGTGTCCCATTTAAAAAGGCACAGTCTCAAAAAGGAAAATTTTTATTACTATTCCACTCACTCATTCTCTCTCCTACTTTACTTTTACACTCACAACATTCTCTCTCCTAACTATTCCTCCCACTCATTCTCTCTCCTATTTAATTTTTCATACTCACAATATTTAAACTTTTTCTCTTTCCTACATCACTTTCCTTAATTTGCGTGCGAGGTTGGTTTTGTGCCTTTTGGGCTAGGACGAAGGGAGTAACTAGTACGTAACCCGTGCTCTGCACGGAAAGCTAATTTGCTAATATCATAATTTATTTTTTATAATATAAGTATATTATAAATAAATCAAAACATTAACATTTATAAAGTTAGAAAAATTGTGTTCAATTTTAATAACTTTGTTGCACATAAGTTTAATAGGAATTGCATTGTGACTAACAATGTAGCAATTTTTTACTATTTTATTTTTGATGTTCATACTTTATGTCATTTATTTTTGATGTCATAATTTATGTTAGTATGCAACATTTTTTATAGACGTTAACAAAGTAAATGAAAAAACTAACGACCTATTTCTTTTCAAATTACAACATTAAATACAATGTAGGGGATTCCAACCCTTAACCTTTCCGAGAAAAGTACGTCTTTAAGCTAAATGCTCATTGGCATTATTAACGACCTACTTTGATATATATATATATATATAGTAACTATTATGATTAACTAATATTATTAATAGTAATAGTTAACATATATTGTAACGATAATACTATTACTTAACCTATATAGTAAATTAATACTATTTATAATAATATTTAGCATATATAGTAACTATTATAGTTAACTAATACTATTAATAGTAATAATTAACATATACTCCCTCCGTCCAGTTACATACTTCACACTTTCTATTTTGGGCGTCCAATTACATACTTCACACTTTGTCTCCTACATTATTTTAATACTCACAATACCATTATAATTTACTATTCCCTCCACTCATTCTCTCTCCTATTTTATTTTTACACTCACAACATTATATCATTATTTTTTTCCTTAATCCACGCGTGAACAGTAACTGTGAAGTATTAACTTGGACGGAGGGAGTATAGTAATTATTATAGTTAACTAATACTATTAATAGTAATAGTTAACTTATATAGTAACTATTATAATTAACTAATACAATTAATAGTAATAGTTAACATATATAGTAACTATTATAATAGTTAACTAATACTATTAATAGTAATAGTTAACATACATAGTAACTATTATAGTTAACTAATACAATTAATAGTAATAGTTAACTTATAAAGTAACTATTATAGTTAACTAATACTATTAATAGTAATAGTTAACATATATAGTAACTATTATAGTTAACTAATACTATTAATAGTAATAGTTAACTTATATAGTAACTATTATAGTTAACTAATACAATTAATAGTAATAGTTAACATATATAGTAACTATTATAGTTAACTAATACAATTAATAGTAATAATTAACTTATAAAGTAACTATTATAGTTAACTAATACTATTAATAATAATAGTTAACCTATATAATAACTATTAATATTAACTAATAGTATTAGCTAATAAGGAGAATACCAAAAGTCATACTCTCTCCGTTCCGCTAAGGTTGTAACATTTTGCCATTTTCGACATTTCACTTAAGTTGCAACATTACCCGAAAAGGAAACTTTTTATTATTTTTATAATTCTCCACTCATTCTCTCTCTTCCTCACAACCACTCATTATTCTCCACTCATTCTCTCTCTTCCTCACAACCACTCATTATTCCCCTTTCTTAATTTACGTGCTTCAACCCTCATGTAACAACCTTACTGAAACGGAGGGAGTATGGATTTTGGGATAGTGATGACGTGACTTCTCCAAAATCAAGAGTTTGCCTAAAATTGTCCACGTGACGAAACCATAACCCTCCTCACCAACTTTAATATATACTCCCTCCGTCCCAGACCAAGAGTCATACTTTCCTTTTTGACCCGTCCCAGACCAAGAGTCCCTTTCCTTAAATGAAAAGTTTTCCATATATTCATACCCTTATCATCTCCATATATTTACAAAAAAATCATTACTATTCCTCCCACTCATTCTCTCTCCTATTAAATATTTTTAACTTTTACATTCTCTCTCCTATTTCCTACCACACATTTAACTTTTACATTCTCTCGCTTATTCCCTACCACACATTTAACATTTACATTCTCTCTTCTAAAATTTTCTATTCACTTTAAAAAAATTTCTTAAGAAGCGTGAAATCCCCCCCGAGGACCCTTGGTCTGGGAAGGAGGGAGTATATATATATATAGATTTGATTCCCTCTAAACTCATTTATCAAATTTCAACCACACTCACTATCTCGATTCCATTAAACACCACACCATCATTCTGATTCACTATACCACAGTCCGAATTCCTAGTTAGGCTAAGTTCAGATCTGCAATAATTATTCTTATATATTACTCCCTCCGTCCCATACCTACGTTATTTCCGTCCCATATCTACGTGCACACTTTCCATTTTGAGCGTCTCAAACCTACGTGCACATTTCCTAAAATGGAAAGGAATCTTTACTATTCCCTCCACTCATTCTCTCTCCTACATTATTTTAATACTCACAACACCATTATAATTTACTATTCCCTCCACTCATTCTCTCTCCTATTTTATTTTCACACTCACAACACTTTCAATATAATACTCTCTCCTTAATTTACATGAAAAATCAAACTAGACACCAAGGTTCGGGACGGAGGGAGTATATATTAAGATATAAAAGTATTTTTTTTTTCACAATTTGAAATTAACAAATTACTCTCTTATATATTATATATTAAGGTATAATAGTAATTATATTCTTATACCTTTAGATATATGAGCGAATTGGTTAATAAAATATGAGGCTTTTATTATTTTAGTAAAAGATGAAAAATTATGAAAAAAATATATTCTTTTACCTAGTTATAAAAGTAATTTTAGTTTTATACCTTCGGATATAAGAACAGTGGGAATGGGTAATGTTGAGTGTGGATTTTTGTGTAATTTTGCATATCGCGTGGGTATTTATAAGTTTGATATCTCGCTCACGTGCCTTTGGATCCTCAACCCTACAAACAATACACACGCTCCGCACAGCTCACGCATCGCGTAAAGGGCACTTTGGGCGATTTAAAGACACACTTTACACATATGCATCGACCGTCGAAAGCCGTTGAAGCCTTCAACTTTTGAGAAATTCAATCAAGGTTCTTGTCTCAGCTCAGGCGAAGGTGATTCTGGTTCATGGTTAAGGTGGCTCGGTTCGGCCAAGACTGAGTTGGGCTCGCAGATTGGATCTGCTCCAGTTTGTGGGCATCCGCGTCACTTCGTACGAGCGTGCGTCGATGCGGTATATACGTTTATGTTGGATCGGTGCCAGATCGCTGTACTGGTTCATCGAACATGTACGCTCTGACGACACATATTTTCCCGGGCAGAATTGTGTCTATTCCCAACAAGTACCCATAACTCTTCAATAACTATAAATAGCCCACATGATGTCAGTTTCATTCATTCCAAACATACTATTAACGCATAATTCCTTTTTATGTCAAGAAGTTCCAAACATTCAGTTTGTTCGCCGAGATCGTTAATTCGAAGTGCTTCTATTAACGATTGTAATGTCGTTGCATTTTACGAGAATATTATCATAGTAGCGCTAGCACCAGCGCGGGACAATTACTTTTTACGGAGATTGTGTTTAACACAAGCCTCGACTTATTCTGTTTTCTTTAATTAGTTTATTTTTCCGTCTTTTTCTTAAGAAAGTCTTTCCGCATTGTGTTATATTTCCTAACAATCGTAAGAAATAATTTAAGTTTTCTTAAAAAACAACAACAGAAAATGATACATCCCAGTCATTCGAGGCTACACCCCGTCATCAATCAGATACAACTAATTTAATATTTGCACCTGCTCCTGCTCCGACTCACCCAACACACGGAGAGAAGCCGAAGAAATTCACCCCCGCATTGATTTCAAAAGATGGCAATAGAAGATACTATTCTACTTGACTACCCTTAGCCTACGAAGTTCCTTAATGAGGACCCCCTGCAATTTCATTGATGATGGGATCATGGTTATTAGAATAAGGATGATTAGACGAAGTCAATCAAAACAGGGAAGAGAGGAATTGAATTTATAGACTCAACGATTATGATGCTAGAGATACATATTTATAGGATTACAATGAGGAATCTCCTAGAAGGAGAAGGTTTCAAAGATTGTGTTTCCTAATCTAATACAAGGATTAATCTCATAGAAGGAGAAGGTTTCTAAGATTGTGTTTCCTAATCTAATACAAGGATTATGTTTCCTAATCTATTTATTACAATATATACTTGAATATAATATAATGATATTATATTCCTAATATTCCCGCGCAAGATGGACGGTCTTTGGATAAGTCCAATCTTGGAGAGTGATGAGATGAACCGGGTTTGATGACGAGTTGAAGATGTGTTCCCGGACATGTGTGTTGTTTCTGAAGAGATGTGGTTCCTCGCATCCGAGGTGGTGATAGGTTGGAGCATGACTACGTCGGAGACGGTAGGGTTGTGGAGAGGGGTTTTCGGTTTTGCCGATGGGGTTTTGAAGTAGGGGGAATTGGTTTCGGCTAGGCCGAGGGTTTTTAATAACAAGAAAACAATATAGGGTTTCGGTCAAAAAGGGGTGTTGAGCCGAGGGGATTGAATAACAAAAAAAAATTTGGGGTTTCGGTCAAAAGGGGTTTTGAGCCGAGGGGGTTGAATTACAAAAAGGTTTAGGATTTCGGTCAAAAGGGTTTTTGAGCCGAGGGGGTTGAATAACAAAAAAATTTAGGGTTTCGGTCAAAAGGGTTTTTGAGCCGAGTGGGTTGAATTAACAAAAAAGGTTTAGGGTTTCGATCAAAAAGGGGTTTTGAGCCGAGGGGTTTTTAAGTATAGGGTTTCGGGGTTTCCCGAGGGTGTTTGAAGGAGAAAGTAAAGAAAAGAAACAAATAAGGTTTCGGCTTTGAGGGTTTTAAGCCGATGGTGGTGGGGGTTTGGTGGTTGGTGGCGGAAGCAAGGTGGTGAGATGGTGTGGCGGCTTTAAGATTTTGACGGAGAAGTCCTTCTATGGATCTTAATGCTCTGATACCATATTAGAATTAATAAAGATGATTAGACGAAGTCAATCAAAACAGGGAAGAGAGGAATTGAATTGAAAGACTCAATTGATTATGATGCTAGTGATAAATATTTATATGATTATAATGAGGAATCTCCTAAAAGGAGAAGATTTCTAAGATTGTGTTCCTAATCTAATACAAGAATTAATCTCCTAGAAGGAGAAGGTTTCTAAGATTGTGTTTTCTAATCTAATACAAGGATTATGTTTCCTAATCTATTTATTACAATATATACTTGAATATAATTTAATGATATTATATTCCTAATAATGGTAATATCTTGTGTAGAAATTACATCATGAATGAGTTGAATGATGCACTATACAACGTGTATTGTCTAGTTGCAACTGCCGATGAGTTATGAAACATCTTGGAGATGAAGTACAAGATTGAAGATGCCAAGTCAAAGAAATTTGTCGTCGATAAATTTATTGACTTCAAGATGGTTGACTTGAAGAAGGTTGAATTAAAGTTGGTGACAACCCAAGTTGATGAATTTAGCTCATACTTTATATCCTAGCATCAGAAGGGATGATTATGAATGAGCCATATAAGGTAGCAACGGTGATTGAGAAGCTATCACCAACGTGGAAGATTTTCAAAAACTATCTCAAGCATTAGCGCAAGGAGATGAGCCATACAAGGCATCATTTCGCTGAATAATAAAAAACACGACACCTCTTGAATGTCATGGATAGTCCTCCAACTAAGACACCGACAAACTTGGCTCTACACTTAGCTAAGAACAGAGGGGAACCAGTTTTTCAATTGAAATATGCAAGAATAATTAGCAGTCTGATGTACTTAACAAACTGTACACGTTCAGACATTGCATATTTAGTGAGCAAACTAAATAGGTTCAAAAGTAATCTTAGTGTGGATTATTGTAAAGCCCTAATAATGAGGGAATTAATAAATTTAAAGTATACATTAAAGGATGAGATACTTTATAATATATATCCAACAGTATTAGACGGATATTGTGATGCCAATTGGATATTTGACTCAAGGGACTCCAAATTCACAAGTGGATATGTATTTAATTTAGGTGGAGGAGTGGTGTCATGAAAATCTTCCAAGTAAACTTGTGTAGCCAAATCCACCATGATATCTGCGTTTATAGTTTCAGATAAAGCTAGAGAAGAGGCTGAGGATATTTCATTGGAATAAGCTTGTACCTAATGTCCTAATACATTGTGATAGTGAGGGTTATAAATGAGTCGAGTCGAGTCAAGCTTTGGAGTTTTGAGCTCGTTTAAAAATTATCGAGCTCGAGCTCAAGCCTAGTTTGATCGTTCAAGCACGACTCGAATCGAGTTTCGAGCTGCTCAATAGTTGTTCACGAGTCGTTCACGAGCTGATCAAACTTGAGTTTTAACGAGCTGAATACAAGATGAGTCAAGTACGAGCCAAGTTCGAGCTGAATTGAAAAATTTAATATATTATTTTGTACATGCATATATTATATGTGTATTTAAAAAAAAATGATTCAATCTTAACGAGTCAAGTACATGTCGAGTTTGAGCCGAGTTCGAACAATGAATTTACGTGTGAACGAGCTTATCGAGCCGAACTCGAACTCAAGTTATTGCGAAAAAAAATCATTCGAGCTTTTAACGAGCTAAACGAGCCGAGCTCAAACGATTCAATCTCGATCAAAGCTCGTCGAACAAACGAGCCGAAAACGAACTGGCTCGGTAGTAAAATGGGCTTAAAAAGTCGGTTCGAGCTCAAGTTTACCTCGAGCCCACTCGAACTCGAGCTTTTACGAGCCAAGCCCGAGTCAAGCTTGAGTCGGCTCGTTTCTTTTAACAACACTAGTGATAGTCAATCAGTAATTGAAAGAGCATTTACAATGATAAGTCTAGACACATTCATCATATAGGTATAATACCATCAGGCAATTAATCACAAATGGCGTTTTCACATTGACTATGTGAAGTCAAATGATAACTTAGCAAATCCATTTTACAAAAGGTATAAATAGAGATCAACTGTATAAGTTGTTAAGAAGAATATTTTTAAAATCCACAATAAAAGAACACATAGTGGACACTAAATCTTGAGAAATGAAGATTCCAAAACCTTGGTTCAAAGAGATAACTAAGTTATGATATTCGGTTAAAACACTTTAAACCTATTTCACACTTGTTTCTAAAACATCCAAGTGTATGTGACTGCAATAGTGGTGATGATAAGTTGTGTAAACTTTTAATGATTCCTATACCTATATGGTGGAGGATAGCAGAAAACTTTTTATAGGAGAATCACATATATAACTGAGAAGCAATAAGGGCGCTTTTGAATGAGCACTTATGAAAGATACGATCCAGTGCCAAAATAGGAGAATCACATATATTTTACTAAAGAAGGTTTAAGGCCACAAACTACCTATCTATTCAATAATATTTTACCGGAACTTATGGACAAATTTGTATGCATGCATGCATTAATTGTCATTAATGTGGGAGATTGTTGGAAATTTGGTTCCAATATGGGTTTGGCCAATCTTTTACCAAAATTTCAATGTGATTTCATGTTTTGAAAATGAAAATAAATTGCATATTTTTAATCTACATTTAGAGTAGATTAATATTATGTATTTATTTACTCAAAACCAAATTGTGGTGAATGAGAAATTAATACTCAAAGTATGCAACTTGAAATGTGTATTTGAAGAGTTTGAGGAATATGTAACCATATCCCACATTGCATTAAGACGGAAAGTAATTAATGTATTTAAGTGGATCCATCCAAGTAGAAGTCATCAAGTTGTTTTCTCATTAGTCAACCTAGTAGCCCATTGAGATAGCTTTTAGCCAGCTCAACCAAAGTTGTAAAGATGGTGAGACCGCATCCACACCTGTGCAGCGCAAAGGGCACATTGGCGCTTTAGAATCTCACTTTGCACGTGTGCATCTGTTGCTGGGATTAGTGGAGCCTTAGTCAAGGTTCTTGGCTCAGCTCGGGCAAAGGTGATTTTGGTTTGGGTGGATCGTTCGGGGCTAAGGCCGCTCGATTTGGTCGAGACTGGGTTGAGCGCGCGAATTGGATCCGCTCGGGTTCGTGGGCATCCGCATCACTTCGTGCGCCCACGATGCGTTGTATTTGTTTGCGTTGTATCGGTGCAGCGGACAACCCAGATTCACCCTATCAAAATTGTGCCTATTCCAACGAGTACATGTAACTCTTCGAAACTATAAATAGCCCCCTATGTTAGTTTCATTCATTCTAAACATTCAGAGCATCAGAACAATAAGCAAGAGAGATAATATTGAATCATAATTTCTTTCAAGTACAGAAGTTTCAAACATTCAGTTTGTTCGTCGAGATCATTAATTTGAAGTGATTCAATTAAGGACTGTAAAGTCGTTTCATCTTACGAAAGCATTGTCAAAGTACCGTCAGCACCAGTGCGGGGCGATTCCTTCTTACGAAAATTGTGTTTAACACAATACTCGAGATATTCTCTTTAGTCAATTTATTTTTTCATCTTTTTCTTAATAAAGCTTTTTCGCATTTTGTTATATTTTCCTAACATTTTTTCTTTTACAATTACTATACGGAGTATTTCAAATATAATGCAATTTTCTTAGTTTTCTTTTCCAATTACAATATTTTAAATATATTGTAGGGAATGGGGTTTGAATCCTTAACATTCTTTAGAGAAGGTAAGGGCGAAGGGCCTATTCTATTGAGCCAAATATCCATCGATTCTGATTCTGTACTTTGTCAATTGAAAAGTCTGCACCTACACATCCACAACCATTCTGTACTTTGTCAATTGAAAAGTCTGCACCTACATCCACAACCGTATGATTTTATATATTTTAATTTACAATTTAATTCATTTCATATCTGCAACCCTTGCTCCTTTATTTAAAAAAGATAGCAAGTCAACTATATGCCAATTATCACAACAGGTAGGTGCGGATCTATACAATAGTGCCTGGTGTTGCCTAGGCAACCAATTTTTTTTTTCTTTTCAAAACGACGTCGTTTTGACATGTTTTAAATATAACAGGCAACACCAAATATTTCGCGCCTAGTGAAGCCTATTATATTTATGTATGTAAAGTGGTGCTTAGTGAAGCCTATTATCTCTTATGTATGTAAACATTTTAAATTTTAGTTTCGTGCCAATTTTTTTTATTTTAGCAAAGAACAGTCATCACCAAAATATTTGGTGTAGATCCGCCACTGACAACAGGTAGAAATTTGATTAGATTTAAACTTAGGGATGCATTAATTTATTTTACTCCCCAAATTTTACTACAACCATATCCTTGAAACCTTGCAAAAATATACTCCCCACGGCTCTCCTATAATTAGTGGTTGCTTGCAATATTTTAAATAAGAACACAGTTATAATGCAATTTTATCATGGTAAAACAAGTAATACGTATTTTTAAATGTTTAATTAGTAGAAGCGACACTTATTATTATATTATTATGAGACGGAGAACTGTGCATTTAATTAAAGTTCACAGTAACATGATAGCAGACAAATGTTAAAGAAGTAAGTTCATCAAAAATAGACAATTAATTAAGACCATATATTTTTGAAAGTTGACACTCATTTTGGAATGAAACAAGCACGGTTTGGAGTGTATGAGTTCCAAGCTCACCACTGATCATGTATACAATGGCGGCTGGTGGTGGTATCATAATAATGTCCATATGGTGGGACTATTAAGGATGTATACCACGAAAATTGCCTAAAATTCAACTTCACTGAGTTGTTGAGGAAGTAAAACATGAGATTCTTCATGGTAGGAGTCATTTTAACATTGCCCTAGCACTAAATTGGCTTTAAGAAACAAACAAATCGCGCCAAGCAATCGTGCAAAACAAATTCGAACAAGGGTTGGGTAAAATCTGAGTTAAGTACCCTTTTCGTCCCTAACATATACAATCTTTTTCCATTTCGTTCTTGAACCATTTTTTTTTTCGATTCAGTTCTTATCGTATGCATTTGTCGGACCATGTAGTCCTTCCGTCAATAGGCCGTCTATTATTCTGTTAAATGTGTTGATGTGGCATAATAACGTCACCATTTTAGCCTAGGTGGAACCATACATTGTGAATGTATTTGCTGATATGAAATTTTAGGGGATGAAAGTGTATAAAAATTAAAGTATTGGCCTTCCAAAAAAATGTTTTAATGCAAAGAGGTTAAAATAAACAATTAACCAAAACTTGAAAAATCAAGCCCCATCTGGAGACTCATCCATGCCTCCATCATCAACCTGTTCCCCATCCCATTCTTCTTCCCCAAATTGCCTAACCCCACCCCACACACCACTACCATCCTCTCCGGCTCCCTCACCCATGCCCTTTTTGCTGCCCGCAATTTTCACCTCGCCCTCCCCCTCTTCTCCCTCCTTTCCATCCCTCTTTTCTCCCTTTCCACTACATGCCGTCGTTCCTCAAACACCCCTCTGTTCTCCCTCCCACCCCCTCATATGGCCCCCTGATTTCACAAGTCCAGATACCTGTAAGCCATACATAAATGATGGCCTCTTAGGATCATACATGCACAGTCCTTGGCTAAGGATTCAGTAAGTGCATGTTAGCTAGAATATAGATAGTTTATTATTTGCCTTATCCTATACACCCTAGATAGGACTATGTACATTATAAATAGTGAGACTACAACAATGCATTACTCACGTTGAGTCATTATCTCATATTCTCTCTTTCTCTTCCATGGTATTACTCTTCGTCCCTATTGTTAATTCTTGTCTATCATGGTATCAGAGCCTCCAATCCATGGTGGCCTGATTTCCGCTTCCGCAATTCTTCTTTAAACTCTCTAATTAATTTTTCTCTTTACTATAAACAATGGATGATTTTTGGTACGATCCTGTTTGCTTTGATGCGTTACCAATCCTATGTTGTTTGTCAACTATGTAACGGACTTGGTCATACTGCAATCGAGTGTTTGCATCGTGATGAACTAAGTGTTACCACCAATGCTTTTTCTTCTTTCTCTACTTTGGATTGGCTTATCCGGAGCATAATGAAATCGAAGATGTCATAGATTCTCCTACTTATTCCATCGTAGAAGAATCGATGATTGACTCTAATATTTCATCTTCTTCCCAATTATTTACATCTTCAAATTGGTATGTTGATCATCTCCTAGATCAACTCCACTGATCAACATACCAATTTGAAGATGTAAATAATTGGGAAGAAGATGAAATATTAGAGTCAATCATCGATTCTCCTACTTATTCCATCGTAGAAGAATCGATGATTGACTCTAATATTTCATCTTCTTTCCAATTATTTACATCTTCAAATTGGTATGTTGATCATCTCCTAGATTAACTCCACTGTCTTCAAAAACTTCCTAGTCAATCATTGGCAAATTTCTTTTCTAAAGCAAAATCAATTTCATATGCTCTTACTAGGGTCGGGAGTCCAATTTCTGAAATTGAGCTCATTGATTTTCTTGTTGATGGACTTGATCCATTATACAATAAATTTGTCAATTATTATTATTTTCGAAAATCACAAATCTCGTTAGATTTATTTTTCGAATGTCTTATTGATGAGGAAAAACAGATTAAGAAACCATATTTTTCATTTTTGAAGGAGGCTAGTTCTCTCTCTACTACTCCCGAATACAAAAATGATGTTTTCACAGATGTTACGTCTTCTGATCTAAGCAAGCCACCACAATCTTGCTTGTTTCCAGAAAACAAAGTTGACTCTGTTCATCAGCAACCAGCAATAATTGATTCAGAACATCAAGTTGACTATCAACAAACATATTCTAGCCCTCCTCCTGAGTCAGCAGTTCCTGAAGAGGCTTTGGAGGTGGAGACTAGGGAAAATTTGAATTCTATTAATTTAGAAGGAGATGATCTCGATGATGACTATAGATCCCAAGAAAAATACCAGCAGGATGACCCCGCCGATGAATCTGTGGAGGAGCAGAAGCCAGTGGAAGAGCCTTCGACTAAATATCAAAACACGGCGGAATATGTGCAGTATCAAAGTAAAGGAGACTATGTTCATCAAAATGCAGACTATGTGAAAGAACCTCGTACTGTGGAGGAACCTGTTGGAGAGCCAGTGAAGCTTAGTTACACTTCCATATTGCAAGCAAAAGGAAAATCTATGCCGTCAGTTGCTCCTCAGTCATCCTTTAGCAAGCCCCCTCTACTTCAGAGTGGCATCAGATCTCGAAACCCGTTGCTCAGCGTCCAGTTTCCCCTCTGCCATATTCGTCTGATTATACACCTGAGGTGGTAGAGGAAGGATCATCACGTGAAGAAGGGGAATCCAAATCTGTATATGTGAGGAACTTGCCCACTACTCTTTCTACTCTTGATATAGCTCAGGAGTTTAAGAACTTTGGGAGAATCAAGAATGATGGTGTGTTTTTGAAGAATCGCCAGGATACTGGTGTTTGCTTTGCATTTGTCGAGTTTGAGGATGTGAAAGGTGTTCAAAAGGCAATTGAGGCTTCTCCGATACAGATTGCTGGAAGACAAGTCTACATTGAGGAGAGGAGAGCAAACAGCAGCGGCATCGCACACCCTACCTTTGCTCACAGCTCTATTTCACTCGGATTGAGCGCAACAATGTCCTCACTTCAACAAGTTTTCTTGAGTCTACCGTCTCACATGAATATTTCGGTTGTTTCACCTGTAAGACGTAATGTAGATCCTCGTTCCATGCTTGTGCAATCTGGAGCTCACCCATTCTTGTGCGAGGACAACTCATATGAAGATAAATCATACATATTGTATTCGCCGAGTGAGTGGCGGTACATGCCTTGTCATGACCACCTCTATCTTCGGCTACTGTTCAATATTAATCAACTACTATCAGTATTTCCATTCAAGCTGCATTTCCGTACCTCCAATTGGCTTGAGGGAGGGTGTAAGCCATACATAAATGATGGCCTCTTAGGATCATACATGCACAGTCCTTGGCTAAGGATTCAGTAAGTGCATGCTAGCTAGAATATAGATAGTTTATTATTTTCCTTATCCTATACACCCTAGATAGGACTATGTACATTATAAATAGTGAGACTACAACAATGCATTACTCACGTTGAGTCATTACCTCATATTCTCTCTTTCTCTTCCATGGCATTACTCTTCGTCCCTATTGTTAATTCTTGTCTATCAATACCAACGCTGACGGAGGACGGAATCGAAAGTGATAGAGAAACTGCAGAGCGCTGATGCTTGCTTCTAGATTGATTCATTTGCTTAGTTATTGATTTGTTGGAATTGTATTCAAAATGTCTGTTCCAGATATAGTGGATTTGAGCCAACCCTTTTTTCTTTCAACTTTTGGTGGATTTGTTCCAGATTTGCATACAATATACTTTGCTTTGAAAATAGTTAGGATTTATTGTTCAATATTGAATAATGTTTTAGTTTGTTCCAGATTTGATGTGTATCGTTTTACATTTGTGTTGGTGAAGTGAATGGTCTCTTCCCTCTCCGGTTGATTATGGTGGTGGGTTAGGGCAATGTGGGGTGGTGGTGTGGATGTTGAACACTCAAGCAATATTTTTTTAAAACTTGCAATAAATTCAAAACTAATTATAAAAATAACGTTAAACTGAATAATGTAAAAGTAACAATAAATCAGATTTTAGATATAATTATTATTTTTGAAAGAATGTTAGACATAATATTTTTATATATATAATTATGTTTTTGAGCACACATAAATATAATTATTAAGAAATAGAATATTTTTTTGAACATGTTTATTATTTTTAAGCATTTACAAAATTCTTGTTTTTTTTTAAAAAAATAAAAAATTCACAAGATTCTTTCAAAAAAAATTGTTGAAAAAATTAAACTTTATTTTGCTTAAAAAAACTATTTTTTTTTGCATTTTCATTGTTATTGTAATAAATATCATTGTTTATGAATATTTATTATTTAGGACAAATATATTTAAATTATACACTTCTACCCCTTACAATTCCATGTCACTGAAAATTCCACCTAAGGTGAATTGGTGACATCACTAGGCCACATAAGCAGGTTTAACGAGATAATGGACGGCAGTGCAACGGATGAACTACATGGATCAACAAATAGATACGATAGGGACTGAATCGGGAAAAAAATGGTTCGGGGACGAAAAGATAAAAGGTTGTATATGTTAGGGACGAAAAAGGTATTTAACTCGGTAAAATCTTCAATTTTAGTCTTGCAACCAGAGAGATCCAAGTAAAAGAGCATTCATCATCAATGACTATCATCGAACACCCATCAGTAAGAATATGAAAGATGGGCAAGACACATGATGACTTAACGAAATAATATTCCTTCCCCGCTGAAGAACATAAATGATATTCCTTCATGCTGAAATAATTAAGGATCAAACAAAGGTCTTTAAAATCTCTTTGAACCACACAAGTATCATAATGCAAATGGATACCTTGAATATTTGCTCTAACATCAAGATCATCCAAAGGACCCAAACCCTTGTAATACAGCACACACTGCAAGAACAAAATTCAAAGGCCGTCCAGGAGGAGGCTCATATTTGCTACCAATATTCCCTATATGAAGCATCCCTGAGAAATTGTGATACTTGGGCATATCAATATAGTGTGGCTGTAAGCACACAGGATACCGCAAGTTCTGTAGAGAGAGAAGAGTCTTACTCTTGCTTTCAGATAATATTGATATAGTTTGAAACTGTGATACTTGGGCATATCAATATTACCTATATGAAGCATCCCTGAGAAATTGTGAATCCCTAACCCTTAACTGTTAGTGTGAGTACCCCAATCCAATTCGCGACCCAATAAAAGTGTCTTGTACACAATAAAAGTACACTAGGGAGCGTTTTGATAAATTTCCGGTCCATTCCGAGACTTCTGGGAGCTTTTTATAAGTTTCTCGCTAAGGAAGGACCTATAGGAAATTATTCAGTTTGGACCTATTGGGAATTAACTCAGGAAGGGTCCAGAACCGCCACCTTGCATGTTTCTAGAAAATAAGCGGTTATGACTCTCATTGTCGCACGACATCTTAAGTCAATTCCCAGGCAACTTTAAATCAAAAATTTTCTCAAAGGGAGGGCTTCCAGACCTTTCTCTCTCTGTACCCAAAACAACGACCAGCTCTCTCTCTCTCTAACCAGCCAGAGCTATCCCCTTCCTCACCGTTCTCTCTCTCTACCGCAAAAAATGATCCCCTTCCTCACCGTTCTCTCTCTCTCTCTCGACCCCGGCTGAACGGAAACCTGACCCAACTCTCTCTCAATCACTTCTCAACCTAGACCTGGCCCGATTCTCTCTCAGGCGCTTCCATTTCTCTCTCTCTCTCTCTACCCAAATCGACGCCTCTTTTCCTCCAACCATGGTCATCGCCATTTCTCTCACTTCAATTCTCCCCAAATCGTCGACGCCTTCTTCTCTGTTCCAGACCTGGCCTCGTTTAGTCATTTCCGGAATTCCTTCTCCTTCGATTTCTCCGGTCTTCCCCTCTCTCTAAACCCTCACACCTACTAGCTCCGGCGCTCGAGAAGGTTGCTGTTTGGTGCGTTTATCAAGTAGTTTGTATCAGAACCCCATTTCCCAATCAGAAGCTCCGGTTGATAGTTTTCAGATTGAGCTGAGTAGTTGTGATTGGAGCTGCTGAAGTTGATTTGGGCGTATTATAAAACTTTGATTGTAAGATGCTGATTTGAAGATCCTTCTACCTAACGTGGTATAAGGATTGTGGACTATAAGGGTAATTGACATCTTCTTTCATTATATCTCTCTTATTCATCCATTCTCCATGTTAAGCAACGTGATTATTGTTCATTCTGAGTAATTATGCCATGTCCTAATTTCTGATGATGCTGATTATATTTTGATCTCCATGTTCAATCCATGATTTCGAGTAATGTTGATGTGTTTGGTTTCGTCCCTAAGATGAGTATGGATTCTCTATATCCACACTCTCTTAGGTGATAATCTCAATATCATAGCTCCTGTGACCCAACTCTGTGTTAATTGATCTCAGTTGTTCATTCTCGTTTCCCTTGTAAGCTGAAGTGTGTAAGTCCTCTAGAAATGGCACTATGTGTCGCATGACATTATTGGCCATGCCTGGTCCTGTGTCGTGCGACATAACATGCCACTTACAAAGGACATTTTCAGTTGTAATCTGTCCAATTGCGTTGTAATCGGGATGTGACCCCCCGTACCAAGTGGTTCACAAGATGTAATTCTCTCATTTCATCAATAAAGCAAAGCATTAAAATGCATTTTATCACATATTGTCCCACAAAAATTTGCACACACGTTTGAATGATTTGGATGTTGAAACATTGAAAGACTCGTTTACGAGGCGTGTTGGGTGAATTCTCAGTTCTTCCTAACACGTAATCTGACCCCCCAAACCCATTTTCTCTTTTCAAAAAGGTTTTCAAAGTTTCCTTTAAAACGGAGTGGCGACTCTCATTTAATTTTTAGCGAGCGTACATTCAGTTAGGGGTTTCAAGAACCCTTCAAATCCAATAATAAACGAAACGGAATACAGCTATCTTTAGAACCGTTTGTTCGCGGTTAGAGGAGTCAGTTGAGTTAGTAGATTCTCCTCTTTCAATTCAATAATGTTGGGTTTAATGACATATAAAGTGGGAAACTTAGAGGATTGAACAAAGGGTCGGTAATTCCTGTGGCAGAAAAAGGGAGCGACAGCGCACACCAAGAGAAGCGATCGCGTGAAGTTGCTGTAAAGGGGGGCGATCACACCCAGGAGGAAAAAGGCCTGACGGTTGACTAAAAAGGGAGTTTGGTTTGGATTTACTTGCTCACGTTGCGCACGTGTGGGTGACTTGGTTAAGGAGTATTATTCCTTAGAGGAATAATATTGTTTCCTCGTCTCGCATTATAAATACATCCTATTTTCTAGCAGTTTTTTTATGGTTGCAATTCCTAGTGTGATAGACATATCAATAAATCTAGGTGTCCTTAGGTTTTCTTTTTCTCTGTTGGTTCTCTAGATCTAGGGTTTGCACAGTTGTGAATTCCTTGCAAGGATTCGTGCATTAGATTAGAGATTGCATTCGGTGATTGCCAGTTGATAATAATATTCTTGCCCTCTGCCCGTGGACATATCCAAGTTGGTGAAACACGTATATCATTGTCTTGCGTGATTGGTTTATTTTCTGTTTTCGACATAGACTCTGTTATAACAAACTGGTATCAGAGCCGGTCAGGTTGATAAAGGTCTAGGGTGTTCCGCTGCAGAAGAAGATGGAATCTAGAATCGAATCACCAGTCGACAAGTTCAATGGGAGGAATACTTTTTCTCTTTGGAAGAACAAGATGAAGGCACTGTTGAGAGACGGGTTTGTGGGCTCCGGTGGCTGCTGCAATCAGGAATCGTCAGGATTCAAAGGTCAAAGCGGTAGCAGGTTCCATAGGTATTGTAGCGGCTGCAACGGGAGATGGTTCTGGGAAAGCAGCTGATAAGGAAACTGAAGATCTGATCGCGCTAGATGAGAGGGCCCACTCTAAAATCATCATGTGCCTTGATGATGATGTTCTGGCGGATACTACTGATACTGATTCTGGAGGTGCTCTGTGGCTTGCATTGTAAGATATGTATCTTACACGATCATTGACCAATAAGTTGTATCTGAAGCAGAAATTGTATTCTCTCCGAATGGTGGAAGGTACGCCCATTAGGGATCATATTGATCGATTTACATCTTTATTACTAGAGTTGCGTAATATTGATGTCAAGGTTGAAGATGAGGATGCTGCTCTTATGTTGTGTGTTTCCTTACCATTGTCATATGAGGGATTCGTGGATTCCTGCATTAATGGTAAGGATATGGTTACTTTGGAAGAGGTTAAGAATAATCTCAAGACCAGAGATCTGCGTCGCATGGCGAACGGTTTGTCTACAGAATATCAGTCAGCAGGGTTGGTTGCAAAGGGCAATAGGGGCCAAGGTAGGAGAAACAAGGGTTCTTATAAAATGGTTCCAAGACTTGGAAATGACTGTGCTTACTGCAAGGAAATGGACATTGGAAACGTGAATGTCCCAAGTTGAATAAGAGCGAGCAATTTGGGTCTACTGCAGCTATGTCAGAAGACGATGGGGAGGACTATACCCTAGTAACCGAAGAAGATAAAGGTATGACAGATACATAGATTCTTGATTATGGGGCTTCTTATCACATGTGTTCGTGCAGGGAATGGTTTGCAATGTACGAGGAGACGAAAGAGGGTGATATTTATATTGCTAATGGTTCTGTCTGCAAGGTAGCTGGCATGGGTTCCATCAGGGTGCGAACTTTGGGTGGTAATTTTTGTACATTGAACAAGGTTAGACATGTTCCTGAAGTAACGAAGAATCTAATATCCTTTAGTCAGCTAGACAAGATGGGATACAGTTTCAAAGGTGAAGGTGGAGTAGTAAATGTCTGCAAGGGTTCGAATGTAATTCTGAAAGGGGTAAAACAAGGTTCCTTATACATCCTCCAAGATTCTACGATTTTTGGTTTAGGTGTCAAGCATCGTACAGAGGGTATGGTAGAGACACATGTGAAGGAAGCATGTTGCATGGCTTCGTATGGGGTGGTTGACAAACAGGTGGAGCAAGAAGTTACTCAAGGGGGATTTGAACTGGGCAAGCCACAGTTAGTAAGTCAACGCACAGATTTAGGAAGCGAGGAAGGAATTGAGGAAAAGGTACGTACTGTTGGGGATTCCACGGATATGGCCGCTTCATTTGTTTGGGTTGGCATGATCCAATGTCGATTGGATTTGCCCAATTTCCAGTTGGGCCAATTTTGATTGTCTACTGCAGTGGCACATTTGGGTGTCTTGGAGACACATTGGTGTGCTCAGCGCATCACAGTTTGGGTGTCCAAGGGGATACATTTGGGTGTCTTGTAGACACGTTTGTTTATTTGTTGAATGGGTCTGATCAACTGTTGCAGCAAGTATTTTGGTGTTCGGCGTAACACGTTTGGGTGTTTGGCATAACACATCTGAGGTAGAGGGGAGTTCTGGTTTTGTGATCGGGCAATTAGATGTCAAGGTGGAGATTTGTTGGGTTTAATGCCATCTAAAGTGGGAAACATAAAGGATTGAGCAAAGGGGCAAATCGGTAATTCCTGTGGCAGAAAAAGGGAGCGATCGCGCACACAGAGAGGGGCGATCGCGCGAAGTTGCTGAAAAAAGGGGGCAATCGCACCCTCAATAGGGGCGATCGCACCCATGAGGAAAAAGGCCTGACGTTGACTAAAAAGGGAGTTTGGTTTGGATTGACTTGCTCACGCTGTGCACGTGGGTGACTAGGTTAAGGAATATTATTCCTTATAGGAATAATATTGTTCCCTCGTCTCACATTATAAATACATCCTATTCCCTAGCAGTTTTTTATGGTTGTAATTCCTAGTGTGATAGGCATATCAATAAATCTAGGTGTCCTTAGGTTTTCTTGTTTCTCTGTTAGTTCTCTAGATCTAGGGTTTGCACAGTTGTGAATTCCTTGCAAGGATTCGTGCATTAGATTAGAGATTGTATTCGGTGATTGCCAGTTGATAATAATATTCTTGCCCTCTGCCCGTGGACGTAGCCAAGTTGGTGAACCACGTATATCGTTGTCTTGTTTGATTGGTTTAATTTATGTCTTCGACATAGACTCTTTTATAACAAATAATATTATTTTGGACGCTGTTTTCTGCTAATTTGACGAGGGGTTGGATGCTGTTGTCTCATTGATTAGGGTTCTGTTTTCTTATATACTTGGTAATTTCCTCTTTTATTTAGAATGATGGATTGTTGGTCCAAGTTTTTGTAGATTCTCCTCTTTCAATTCAATAACATTATTTTTCTATCACAAAAGAAAAAGGAAACTGAAGCGGAACATCAAAGAGAACAATACTTGCAGAGTTTAACACTGAACGGTATAAACCGAGATACGAACATAGGCTAGTCCGGGAAAGGTCCAACTAGATTGGGCCCTAAACATAATACTTACAAGTACGACGTACGAGAAAGGGAATGGGCTTCTCTACCTTCCTCAAACCAAGCCTTCTCATCATTCCCCTAGGTCGACCAAGACTTAGTAGGCGAAATGACTAAGGGCTAAGACTCAATGCTGAGGGAGACCTCCCTCCAAGGCTGAGCTGAGCTCCCTTGACGACGAGGAGGCCTCCTCGGCTATATAATCATCAGAAATTGGGCTTACCCAGTTCCCTCACATCTCTGCCCCGGCTCAACGTAGGTCGACCTGGCCACGTATGACGAGGAGAGACCAGCTCGGCTCACGTGCAGGCTGAAGTTTATACAATCCTACTCAATTAAGGACAGTGAGTAGTTATAATCCCCCTAGGATTATAATCCAATCTCACATGGACTCCTATCCGGCAAGGACTCAACAAATATAATCCTCATATGATTAATAACTTATCCATATACATTGCAATCCAACATGGATTATACAATGCTTGTTGGGTTTTGGGATTACAAACGCAGCGGAAAAATATTTATACAACAACAAAATCCTAGCCCTTAGATCCATCTAGCATGAAGAGATGAAAAACATGAAATAGAATTACATACTTTGAATGCGATTTCGTTTGTTCAAAACAGATCTCAAAATTCAAGCCTTAGAATTTTGATGTCGAATCTTCTATCTTCCTTGTTCAACCTTGGTGATGAATCAACAAATTGAGATCTTCAAGCCTTAGGAGATAAAGCAACATCCCTCTAACGGTGATCCACACGCGAACGAACCAAGAACGCTTCTTGTTGGATTGCTAGATGATCCTTCCGATTATTGAAAGTCTTTTCAATAATCAATGGCAAAAACCACGGAATTGATTTTGGGACTTTTGATTCTTAATCAATAATCAAAATCTAGAGTTTCATATGTTGGGTTTCGAGGGTCCATGCGCAGTGGAAAATTGCAAATAACTCGAAAAACCCAAAGCCCTAGGAATCGTTCTAGATGATTAATTAAGAGTAATGATTTAGAAATACCAACCTTGTGTGCTTTTGTCGTTGATAAACGTGACCCAACTCCAGATTGACGATCTTGTGAATCCTTGATGAACGATTGCTGAATCACGAACGGAAGATCTTGAAGAGCGAAGATCCTCTATGTGTATCCACGCGATGAACGAACCCTAGAACTCTTCTAGGAGGATTGCTAGATCCCTCGATTGAAACTCCTTTCAATCTATGAAGTATTATGGAATTGGTGTGATTTGATTCTCAATTCACAATTGAGAAATCAATATTTTGTGTTTCTCCTAAACCAAAAACGTCACACGGCTGCCAGGGTTGAAGAAGGGATGATATTTATACTTTTTAAATATTATTCCTTATTTAAAAACCCTAAACAAAACGGTTTCAGCACAGTCCGTCACATGGGCGGTCGCCCACCAAGGCATGGGCGGTCGCCCATGAGTACAGTGCCTATTCCCCTTATTCGAAATCTCACATGGGCGGTCGCCCACATGAGCATGGGCGATCGCCCACCTAGACAGTCTCCAATCACTACTAGAAACAGGGGCATTACCGACGGACTTTTACCGACGGACGAAGTCCGTCGGTAATACAGACGGAAACTTTTCATTTACCGACGGAAATTTATTTCATTTTACCGGGAATTTAATTTTTTAAAATTTCGTTTTGTCCGTCGGTAATTTTTAATTTCCGTTGGTAATACCGACGGTATTACCGACGGACTATGTCCACCGGTAATACAGACGGACCCGTCCGTCGGTAACTAAGTTATATATATACCCATTTACGCCTCAGTAATTTACAATTCGCAAACAAACCAAATCAACGAACGCCGAACCCTAGCTACCTCTGAACAACGCCGTCGCCGATCCTCGCCGTTCGCCGTTCTCGCCGTTGCCGGTAAGGAATCTCTCTCTCTCGCTTTCTTCTCTCAATTGCTTTCTCTCTCTCACCGATTTCTCTCTCTCACTCGCTTTCTCTCTCTCTCTCTCTCATTAGTGTCACGGCCTGCTTCGCCGTCGCCGTCGCCGGTTACTGACTGAGGTAAGGTTCCGAGCCTTTACATCCCTAAACTGGTTCTGTGCAAATTCGATCATATGTATATCATATGTATATAAACAGTTTTGTGTGATTCATGTTTGGTGCGATAATTGAAGATGTTCGAATTTTATAGGGGTAACTGAGAAATCATGTATGCTCAAAATGTAAGTTTTGTCAAATTGCTCCCATTTCCTTGTAGCTTTTGTGTACCGTATGGTTTTTATATGTGAAAGTGGTTCCCGATTTAAATGTTTCTCTTTGCAATATTGCAATTTTTTATTATCTATATTTGTGTTAAATGGGAACAAGGTTTCATATTTTCTTTACTTATAAGGGAATGTCATAGATAAAAATTTAGAAAATGCCGGAAAGTCTTAGTTTCGTTTACGTATAGTTTTTATCACATTCATATATATGCATTTATATTTGTACACACACATATAATTGGGGTGGGGTGGTGGAGAAACTCAAATGGAACTTTGGGATCCTCTTGAGGTGGATTGATTAGGCCGAAATGGATTTGGGAATACTTAATCAACATCTTACGAAGAACTAATCCTAGTACCTCACCGACTTTTCCCATATATTGCCCCCTTCTCCCCCAAAACAGTTAGGGTTAGTTAAAACATTTCGAATAGGAATAGAGACTCTTTAATTTCATAATATTTGGAGAATAACCTATAGAGAGGTGAGGAATCAAAATATAAATAAGATGAGAGCCTTTTTCACCCACGCCTATCAAAATTCGATCTTCTTTGACCAAGGAAGACAGAGCAAACAAGTTCGTTTGCCGTTTGAGTCAAGGATTTTACGTTTAATAAGAGTTTTTACAAAGGAAACCGTAAAAATTCTTATTAAACAGAAAATCCTTGACTCAAACGGCAATGAACTTGTTTGCTCGTCTTCCTTGGTCAAGATGAGATTGGGTTTTGATAGTTGTGGATGAGAACGACTCTTATCTTGTTTATAAATGTTAATTTAATTCATCATTGTAAAATTTCAAATTTTACAATAAAGAATTAATATTTCAAATTATTCACAATATTAATAATTTAAAAAATATGATAGATGTGTGTGTTAATTCATTATTGTAAAATTATGCATTTTACGGTAATGAATAAAAATTAATGTTACGACGTAACGTTGTGACGGTTGAAACACAAAAGCTTAGAAACCCGTTTAAGAATCTTTAACTTATCATGTTGAGGTCAACATGTAGTCATCGATTCTTAAATTGTCTGTGTGGACAGCCTTGAAATGCACGATTATATGATTTGTAAATATCATCATTGTCTATTAAAATTGCTTGAATAGTCGATAGTTGAGATATTTCGGTTGCATTAATCCTATTGTTCTCTCGAGTGTATACTAGACATATATGGTTGATTACACACCGTCGATTCTAATCGATAGTGTTTGATTGACCTAGTCTACGTCGTGCACTTGGAGACCATGGGGTTATCTTTGCCGAAATTTCTTGATTGTCGATTATAAAGCAAGTAGACAAGGTGATATTTGCAATTCATACGTGTATTTCGGGATGGGATAGAAGCCAACCCAATTCTAAACCTAATGGACATGAATTGTCCTTTCATCATAGGAAATGATATACTTTACAACAAAGAATTAAATATTAATATTTAAAATATTAATAATTAAAAAAATGTTTAATAAGGTGTGCGATAGAAGCCAACCCCAATTCTAAACCTAAAGAAACATGTCTTGTTGCTTTTAAGTTTGTAATCCAAATTTAGGGAATTATAATGCGTTAATTACATCTAAACCGTTAATACATTATGAAATGCGGAGTTAATTATGTCTCGGAGAAGATCGTAGTTGGATGGATAATCGTAGTAATCCCGGTAGAAGGGGTGTCGAACTCAATTCTTAGAAGGTTTAGAACATTTTGTGGAGTTTGCTAGAGCGCATCCCCAAATGCATGCGTGGTGATAAGATTAGGTGTCCTTGTAAAAAGTGTAAGAATAGAAAATATCCGAGTGTTGGATGGGTAAAGAAACATGTTTTAGAGTCGGGGGTTTGTTGATGGTTACAAGGTATGGATAGCGCACGGGGAGCGTTATGTGGTTGAAACAAGTGTTCGCAATCATCCTACTGTATCAAGTGGTCCGCCAAGGGAACCTGAACATTTGATTGATGAAGAGGAGCCGTCTGTCGGTTTGGATGATATGGTTCGAAATGCGGCTGGCCCAGAGTTTGATTGGAACCCTAATCCAACAGAGGCACCAAATCCCGTTGCAAAGAAGTTTATGGATTTAATGGACTCTGCAAATGAGAAAATTCATCCTGGTGCAAAGGCTACAAAGTGTTAGAGCAAGTGATCGAGCTTCTAAATATTAAGGCTGATACAAATATGAGCCAGCATACTTACGATCGTATAATGTCATGGGGACATCGGATGCTACCCGAAGAAAATAATATGGTTCACAATTTTTATGAGACGAAAAAGTTGGTGGGGCAGATCGGTCTTGGGTATGTTAAAATTGATGCTTGCAAGAATCAGTGCATGCTTTTTTATAAAGAAAATGAGGGCCTCGATACATGTTCAATATGTGGACTTAGTAGGTATAAGCCACAACGCCGTGGTAGTGCCAAGCACAAGAAAAACGTGCCTCGGGCGCAGTTACGTTATATGTTGCAACGAATTTACGCATTGAAAGAAAGCTCAGAAGCCATGCGTTGGCACAAAGAGTGTCCTCGTGAAGAGGGTGTGATGACTCATCCTTCTGACGGTGAAGCATGGAAACATTTTGATGCCACTTACCCTGATTTTGCTGCGGATCCTAGAAACATAAGGCTGGGGATATGTACAGATGGGTTTTCTCCATTTGGACCAGGGGCAAAATCTTATTCATGTTGGCCTGTTATAGTCACAATGTGTATAATCTTCCCCGTGGTTATGTATGACTGATACTTATATGTATTTGAGTTTGTTCATTCCCGGCCCTTCGAATCCAGGCAAAAACATTGATGTGTATCTTCGACCTCTGATGGATGAACTCAAACAACTGTGGAATGATGGTGTCCAGACATGGGATGCTTTCAAGTTGCAAAATTTTAACATGAGGGCTGCAGTGATGTGGACAATTAATGACTTTCCTGCTTATGGTATGATGTCGGGATGGAGCACACATGGGAGATTGGCCTGTCCGTATTGTATGGAAAATACAGATGGATTCACACTTCAAAGATTACAAGAAGCGTGTTGGTTTGATTGCCACAGACGGTTTCTTCCTAGTGACCATCCATTTCGTAAACAGAGGAATGCTTTCACCAAAAATAGAGTTGAGCAACGGGGCCCCCTCCTCGCCCGAGTGGGGAGGATATTTTTGAGCAGTGTGTCCGAGGTGTCTGATGTCGGGTGGGGAAAGATGTTTTCAAAGGATAGACCAGACGGATTTGGTAAAGACCATAACTGGATTAAAAAGAGTATATTTTGGGAGTTACCGTATTGGAAGACGAACTTGATAAGACATAACCTTGATGTCATGCATATTGAAAAATGTGTTTGACAATATTTTCAATACAGTTGATGGGTTTTAAGACCTCAACGAAGGACACAGGACAAGGGTCGGCTAGACCTTGAAGCGATTTGCAATCGTAAAGATCCGAACATTACTAAAGTTAATGGAAAAGATTTCAAACCAAATGCACCCTTTGTTACGTCAGAGAGGATAAGCAACGTGTTCTCAAAGTGGTTGAAAGATTTGAAACTTCCTGATGGGTATGCATCTAATATTGGCAACTGTGTGAATGTGGAAGAAGGGACGGTATATGGGTTGAAAAGTCATGATTGTCACGTATTATTGGATAGGTTGCTACCCATTGCATTTAGAGACATTCTCCCTAATGAAATATGGGTTGCCCTAACAGAATTGAGTGAATTCTTCGAGCATTGACTTCCAAAGACTCTTCGTGTTGAGGATATGAAAAGACTCGAAGAGAGCATTGTGGTAACAATATGCAAGCTTGAAAAGATATTCCCGCCATCTTTCTTTGATTCAATGGAGCATTTACCAATTCACCTAGCTTATGAAGCTAGAGTTGGAGGACCTGTTCAGTATAGATGGATGTATCCATTTGAACGATTTTTGGGGAGTTTGAAAAGAAAATGAGCAATAGAGCAAAAGTTGAGGCATCTATGTCTCGAATCGGTGATTGTCGACGAAATTGTGTCGTTTGTTTCAACATATTTTCACCTGACATATCGAGACAAGGTTCAATAAAGTGGGACGCAATTATGATGGGGGAGTCACCGATCCCGATGGAAAAATTTCAGCTTTTTTCTTCTCCCCGGTCGATTCCTTGGCAATAGAAAGTGCACGCGCATGCTAAGCAAAAAGAATTAGATGCGGCTAAACTCTATATTCTCCTTAACCGTGCCGAGGTCGAGGACTACTTGAAGTAAGCATTCTTCATTTGTCACTAAGTAATGTTAATCCTAATAACTTTAAGACGAACTAAGCAACTTTATGTTCTCCTTGAATGCAAAAGTATGTTCGAAGAACAGCCGGAGACATTGCGCCCGAATTGATTTCAATAAGGACAGACAACGAATTTCCCTCCCGGTTTAATAATTATGTAAATGCCAATTCATTAATTCAATGTTTTTAATAGAATTTGAAGTATGAGTTTTTTATTATCTATGTGTTTTTATTTAGATTTTGAACAACCTTGGAGATGCAAAAGCTGCGAGATTACAAGCATTAGCACATGGTCCGTCCTTAAGAGTGAATGTATATAAGGGATATTTTGTCAATGGCTACGTATTCCACACCGAAGAATATGGCCAAACGAAATCAACTTGGAATAGCGGGGTCAATCTCAAGGGAAATCTCGATTATTATGGCGTATTGAAAGAAGTTATTGAATTGGAGTACTTGCTTGGAAATTCTGTAGTTCTTTTCAATTGTGAGTGGCGGGACGCTGAGCGAGGCATTAATAAACATGGCACTTTTGATCTCTTTGACTTAAAGCATTCTTCTAGGCATAATGGTGATGATGTGTTCATTCTTGCATCTCAAGCACAACAGGTGTATATGACCCCCTACCCCCGTCGACGACGAGAGTCTAGCGGATGGTGGGTCGTATGGAAAACCAAAGCCAGAAGCACTTTTGATATACCATTGCGTGCAAAAACGTCTACTTCAAATATTGATTCATCATTACATGATTGTTATCAGGAAGAGGAAATGCCTATACCTCCGATTATTGACTTGAATGATAATGTCGAGGAGGATGAAGCATTAATGGCCGAAAACACCCGTCCACTAGGGGAGGAAGTCACTTTCAATGAAATTGATGATGACAATGTGGAGGATGAGGAAGGAGAAGGGTATATATCTGGGTCCGATGATGAAGATGAGGAAGAAGACGACGACGAGGAAACTAGTGAAGAAGAAATTGAATTTTGTAGTGATAGTGATCAAGATTGTAGTGAATGAATCAGTTTAGTTTTAATTCAGATAATGTTTTGTATATAATGTTTTGTACATTTTATATCACTTATCACTGTAATAATAATAATAATAATAATAATAATAATAATAATAATAATAATAATGGACATAAATATAATAATAATAAATAAAAAATAAAATAATCAATAAAAATAAAAATAAAAATATACATATATGTATATATATAAATATCATTATTGTCTATTAAAATTGCTTGAATTGTCGATAGTTGAAATATTTCGGTTGCATTAATCCTATTGTTCTCTGAGTGTATACTAGACATATATGGTTGATTACACTGTCGATTATAATCGATAGTGTTTGATTGACCTAGTCTACGTCGTGCACTTGGAGACCATGGGGTTATGCTGTCAAAATTTCTTGATTTTCGATTATAAAGCAAGTAGACAAAGTGATATTTGCAATTCATGCGTGTATTTCGGGATGGGATAGAAGCCAACCCCACTACTATCACGTACAACCACTACCATGGGGTTATCTTTGGAGTGAAAAATCTCAAGTTTTTGCACAAGCGTTAGGCCCAAAGATTGAAACTTTGATTAATTATTATAATAATAAATCTACTTTCAAAGTTTCAATCTTTGGGCCAAATGCTTGTGCAAACTTGATATTTTCCACTCCACCATTATAAATGTAAACCCTCTCTCTCTCTATTTTAAAGAAAACAACAATATTATTTCAAATTCAAGCGGTCAAGTGAACTCCATTATTTTGCTTCTTTTTGTTTTTAGTAAAACAACCTTATCTCGAAACCACCGGTCCATGTGAACTCCATTATTTACTGTTTTCATATTGTCATTTCTATTTTAAAGCTGCAAGAAGTGCAATGCTAACAGGACACCAAGTCCACACTGTTACCCACGTTTTGTTTACTTGGTTACTCTTTACATGCTATGTAATATTTAAATTTTGTTCTACTTGATAATATTTTCTGTCTACATATATAATATACTAGTTTAGATATGTCGGGTCGAGGTGGCAATCGTTCAAAGAGAGGGAAGGTTGCGGGTTTTGTCCATCGTCTTGCTTCACCAAGGACGGGAGGGAGGGGATCTACTTCGGTTCGGGACGTAGTGAACCATCCGAGCGGAGTTAATTTGGACGCAATTATTAATGAGGAAGGAAAAATGGAAATATCTATCTCTCCCAAAGGGCCAAGAAGTATCATTTAATTGTAAATGTCATATATATAATGTTTACATTTTATTATTGTCTTTTTATTTGTATATATATTGATATATTGTTTTTTAATTAATATCTTGATAGGTTTATACATGCATGGTGGTGGTGCATGGTGGTGGTAGCGGTAGCAGCAGTGGCAGCGCTCGTGGTTGTTAAACATGAATTTTCATTGACATGTAATTAAACAAACAAACATATGTAGTTTCTTTTTCCCTTTCCCTTTTTCCCCGGCCTTTCCCCGGCCGTTTCCCCTTCCCTTTTCCCCTTTCCCCCTTTCCCCTTTCCCCCTTTCCCCGGCCGTTTCCCCTTTCCCCTTTCCCCCGCCGTTTCCCCTTTCCCCTTTCCCCGCCGGTTTCCCCTTTCCCCTTTCCCGGCGGTTTCCCTTTCCCCTTCCCTGTCGCTTGATTTGGACAAACATATGTATTTTATTTGATGTACAAGCGAAACAGGTTGTTTGTGTGTGTTTGTAGTTTGTAATTGGGTTGTTTGTGTGTGTTTGTAGTTTGTAGTTGTTTAAAACAGGTTGTTTGAACAGGTTTCGACCTTTTACAGGTGGTTTAATAATAAAACAATTTTTTTTTTTTAAAATCTGGCCAGATTACCGACGGAAATTTCCGTCGGTAAACTAATACAAAAAATAAATAATTCAATTTTTCCGGCGGAAATATCCGTCGGAAAATAAAAAATAAAAAAATAATACTCAAAATACCGACGGACATATCCGTCAGTTCAGGGTTTATATTCCGACGGACAGATCCGACGGTAAATTTTTTGATTTCCGACGGTTATAACCGTCGGTAATGATTTTATTTCCGACGGATATTTCCATCGGTAACCTCCGGTATTGCTCCGGTTAACCGGCCGGCGTAACTCATTTCCGACGGACGTTTTCCGGCGGAATTTTTTATTTTCCGACGGATAATCCGACGGAAATACCGGCGGAATTTGTCCGTCGGTATTACCAACCAATTATTTCCGACGGAATCCGACGGACTATTTCCGTCGGTAATATCCATTTAGCGACGGATTTGTAGAAATACCGACGGAAATTTCCGTCGGTAAACGGCCTTTTTCTAGTAGTGAATGTCCAGTTTTCGAATAACATGTGCGGTCGCCCATTACCCTTTGAGCGGTCGCCCAAGTCAACCATTGACTTGTGGGTGGTCGCCCATGGTACACTTGGGCGGTCGCCCATCACACCAGATTCCATAATTCCATTTTTGACAATTCGTTCGATGCGTGTGACCCCATATGACTATATTAAGTTGGCAATGAGTTCGATCACATCGATCCTCATAAGACATGAGCGGACTCTAGCAAGCCATCATGCCTACCCAAATAATATAATATCAAGTTCGATTTTTCCTACATAGAACATATCACAATCCCATTGTCACACGATGTTATATTGAACATGAGTCATGGTCCACGTCAACTCATATTGTTCAATGCTTTCTCGTTACCAAGCAAATTGATCAATCGAATGATATTAATCACATTAATTCATTCGGGCATGGCCATGCACTACATCAATCTTACTTACGAGTGGCCTAGCAAACATCTCTCTTTACGAGGGACAATTTCCATCTTGACTTATCATTCTTCCCAACAAGAATCATACCATGCCAATGATAGCCCTTATTGTCATCCGGTTAAAGACAACGTTAAACTATATCAAACATGATATTCATCGAGTGGAAGACGATGATAATCTCAGGTCAAAGGATATCAATGATATAACTATATGAGATTTATTTATGACATACGACCATGACATAAATCTCATAATGGGTCAAGTCCAGTACCTTGGTCTCTAACAAGTACCCATGAATCTAATGTGCATCTCCATGCATATAATCATCACATGATTATCCATTAGACTTCATACTAGTACTTCATAAGTACTAGGGACACGATTATTAAAGTAAACATGCAAACACATATAATAATCAAAGAAACAATCTCTTATATAAATGAAAATGACATTACAAATAGGTCTATCTCTATAGGCCTAGGGCACTAACACCTACAGTCTCCCACTTGCACTAGGCCCAATCATTCATGTATCTTATACCCATAGACCTAACATTACCATCATGTTTAGCTTGTGGCAAAGGCTTGGTGAGAGGATCCGAAATATTGTCATCCGTTGGTACCTTGCATATCTTGACGTCCTCCCTTTCACAGATTTCTCGAATGAGGTGGAAACGTCTCAAAATGTGTTTGGATCGTTGATGTGACCTTGGTTCTTTTGCTTGGGCAATAGCACCATTATTGTCACAGAAAAGCTCTATCGGGTTAGTGATACTCGGAACGACTTCTAAGTCACTAACGAACTTCTTGATCCAAATCGCCTCCTTGGCCGCATCCGATGCTGCTAAGTATTCAGCTTCAGTTATAGAATCAGCAACAGTGCTTTGCTTGGAACTCTTCCAACAAACAGCACCTCCATTTAGCATAAACACAAAACCAGACTGCGATCTAAAGTCATCTTTGTCGGTTTGGAAGCTTGCATCTGTGTAACCCTTTACAACCAGATCATCTTCCATTCCTCCAAATACCAAGAATACATCCTTAGTTCTTCTCAAGTACTTAAGGATATTCTTGACTGCTATCCAATGGTTCTCACCAGGATCAGATTGATATCTACTCGTTGCGCTTAGAGCATACGAGACATCAGGTCTAGTACATAACATGGCATACATGATAGACCCAATTGCCGAAGCATATGGAATATCACTCATCCTCTTTCGCTCATCATTTGTCTTAGGACAATGAGTCTTGCTAAGAGTAATGCCATGTCCCATTGGCAAGTTCCCTCTCTTAGAATTTTCCATGCGGAATCTTCTAAGGACCTTGTCAATATATGTACTCTGACTCAAACCAATCATCCTTCTTGATCTATCTCTATAGATCTTGATACCAAGGATATAAGCCGCTTCACCCATATCTTTCATTGAGAAACATTTTCCTAACCAAGACTTAACAGTCTCAAGTGCAGGAACATTGTTTCCAATGAGCAAGATGTCATCGACATATAACACCAGAAATAGAACTATGCTCCCACTTATTTTCTTGTATACATAAGGTTCATCTTCATTTTTGATGAAGCCAAACTCTTTGACTGATTCATCAAAACGTAGATTCCAGCTCCGGGAAGCTTGCTTCAATCCATAAATGGATCTCTACAACTTACACACTTTATTAGAATTCTTTGGATCGACAAACCCTTCAGGCCGTATCATGTATACATCCTCAAGTAGGTTTCCGTTAAGAAACGCTGTTTTGACGTCCATTTACCATATCTCATAGTCGTAATATGCGGCTATGGCAATTAGGATTCTAAAAGGTTTCATCATAGTCAACACCTTGAATCTGCCTATACCCCTTAGCAACAAGCCTAGACTTATAAGTATGTACCTTCCCATCCACGTCGGTTTTCTTTTTGAAAACCCACTTGCACCCTATGGTTTTTACACCTTCGGGTGGATCAATCAAGTTCCAAACTTGATTATCGTACATGGATTTGATCTCGGATTCCATGGCTCCTAGCCACTTGTCCGAATCAGGAGTGGACATCGCCTCTTGATAGGAAGTAGGTTCATCATTCTCAATGACTTCTACTTCATTACTTTCCGTCATGAGAAATCCATATCTCTCAGGTTCGGATCGTATCCTATCCGATCTGCGAAGAACTTGTGTATCTTGAACCGGTTCCACAACAGCTTGTGAATTTGGTTCCGTCTCTACTATTGGCTCTATGTCATTTTCAGGTTCTTGAATTTCTTCAAGATCAATTTTACTCCCACTAGTTTCTTTAGGGAGAAACCCTTTCTCTAGAAAGACACCGTGTCGAGCAACAAACACTTTGTTCTCGGATCGGTTGTAAAATTGATATCCTTTCGTTTCCTTAGGATAACCAACGAAAATACATTTATCGTATCTAGGTGCAAGTTTATGTTCGTAAACCAATTTCTTTACATAAGCCTCACATCCCCAAATCTTCATGAAAGATAAGCTAGGCTTTCTTCCATGCCACATCTCATGTGGGGTTTTAGAGCCGATTTAGTAGGGACCTTATTAAGTGTGAAAGCAAACTGCTTTCCAAAGTGTATGTCCCCAAAAGGAAATAGGAAGGTTAACTTGACTCATCATCGATCGAACCATATCTAATAGAGTTCGATTTCTCCTCTCAGATACACACCATTCCATTGTGGTGTTAGGGTGGAGTAAGTTCAAACAATTCCACAACTTTTTAGATGATCGTCAAATTCTTGGCTCAAACATTCACCACCTCGATCGGATCGAAGTGTTTTAATAGTTTTGCCAAGTTGATTTTGTACTTCACTTTGAAATATTCTAAATATCTCAAATGCTTCACTTTTGTACTTCATCAGATAGACATAGCCATATCTTGATAAGTCATCAGTGAATGTTATGAAGTACCGAAATCCTCCCCTAGCAATGCTATTCATTGGTCCACATACATCAGTATGTACGAGAGCCAACAAATCACTAGCCCTTTCACTACTCTTAGAGAAAGGTGCCTTAGTCATCTTGCCCAATAAACAAGATTCGCAAACATCATATGATTCATAATCATATGAGTCTAAATATCCATCTTTATGGAGTTTAGAGATGCGTTTCTCGTTTATGTGCCCAAGACGGCAATGCCATTTATATGTGTCATTCACATTATTTGGTTTGGATTTCTTATTTACATGATAGATATTATCAACATTATTTTCAACATCCAAGACATAAAGGCCATTAAAAGAATGAGCAATACCGTAAAGCATATCATTCAAATAAATGGAAAATTTCTTATTCTCAATAAGAAAACGATAACCCTCATTGTCTAAACAAGAAATTGAAATAATGTTTCTGCTCAAATCCGGAACATAATAACAGTTATTTAAAATTAAAATTAATCCGCTAGGTAAAGTGACTTCGTAAGTCCCTACGGCCAATGCAACAACTCTTGCTCCATTTCCAACCCGTAGATCTACTTCACCCTCTTTGAGCGACCTTCTATTCTTTAGTCCTTGCACATTTAGGCAAATGTGAGATCTGTTGGGTATGCATGTTTTAACCCTCCTATTTTGTATTAGATTTAATTGATACCATAACCTCCTGTCTATTTTAAGGACTTTAGGACCCTATGTAATGAAGCTTAGACTTCAATTTTTTTAGCTAAGTCCATTCTATAGAATAGGTTAAATTTAGGCTTGAAGACTGGCACAAGACTCATAGGATATGAGGTTGCAGTTCTAGCAGTGTTCAAAACCGCCCCTATGAACCGCACATGTAACCGCATGTGTATTTCTCCTTTGAATCTGTTTCTTGAACCAACTGCAGTGTAACCGTTCTTGAACCGCACCTGTGCAGTTCATGTGCAACCGCATCTGTGCAACCTCCTGGTGTAGCAAACCGCATGATCCTAACCGCTCCTCACCAACCGCATCCAATGATTGGAGACTTGAAGTGAACCACTTTTTATCCGTTGGAATCCACGTCAGCAATATCAAAAGTCAACCACCATATCTTGTCACGTGATTCAATGTCAGAGAAGATCTGCAAGGATCTTGAATAGGTGACAGGTGTCCTAACCCTCATTGCTTGGGTAAACTGGAGCCTCGATCGCCTTTATCTGCAACTGCTGTACCACAGGACAAAAGTGGATATTGTGGACCAATGAGATTGCATCAAGTACTGTCCTTACAACAGCTGTATCCAACGGCTAGTTTCTTGATGCTTGGGTATAAATACCCCTAATCTTCACCATTTGAAGATTGCTTGAAAAATTGAGAAGTGCTGTGTTCATAGAAGCTGAAGCTCTGCCCAGAAATTCTTAGTCCTTTGAATCTTCATCTTCTACCTTCAAGAAATATTCCCCAGCCCAGAAATCAAGCCTTAACACATTCAAGAATCATTGAGCTCTACATCTCTCAGATTTAAAGAGCCTTGATCTTGAACACACACACACCTCACTTGTTTAAACACATAGTTTATTCATTTGAGATACACTGGTTATAGTCTAGGATTTGTTCTTCATAGAAAAGATTTTATTGTACTTTGTAATCTCTCAATACTCAATATAAAATCTCTCTTAGAAATCCAAGACTAACCATCTTGGTAGTGGACGTAGATCGTTTATCGATTGAACCACTCCAAATAGCTTGTCCGCATTTTTTTATCGCATTTATATTTTCTGTGCTTGCTAATTATTTATCTCTGTCTCTGTTTGATCTTTATTTAGTTATCCATTATTGTGAAATAGTGTTTGGAGTTAACATTGTCAAAAATACACGTGTTTGTAAAACTGCTCTAACCAAAACCGCAAAGCAAAACCGCACTTTACAAACCGCCTCTTCAAAACCGCTTTACACTCTATTATTCCGCTGTGCATTTTATATCTTCACTTGCAGTTTATTATCAACTGCAAGAGGATTTCGTAAGCAAGAGGTTTAGTTTTTATAAGAGGGCGAAAAATTTGTATGAGCCTATTCACCCCCTCTAGTGTATTTTCACCCTTGTTGCCACCTTTGGGACCAACAAGTGGTATCGAGCAAACACTTTTAAAAACCATCGTTTTTCAAGCTTAACAGCTTGTGTGCCGATTCGTTATGGCAACCTCAAAGACAATGACTACTGTTAACTATTCACACATTCCAATGTTGGACGAAGACCATTTTGACATCTGGAAGTGCCGAATGCTTATTCATTTGGAAACTATAGATGAAATGCTGGTGGAGTGCGTAATCAATGGCCCTCTAATTCCAATGAAGGCTAACACTGATGCAACCACCAATGCTGAAACTCCAGAGGTCAAAAAGCCAAAAGATGAGTGGTCGGATGAAGAGAAGAGATTAGTTGCCTTGGACAGTAAGGCAAGGTTCATCATTTCTGGAACCCTCCCCGTTGTAAGTACCCCAATCTGGATCACCCCCTTTCAAACACACGGGAAGCACCGCAGACTCATCAACGCAGTCTCGACGACCCCTCTCACTCCAAACCCTCTCTAAACCCCCAACCAAACCAAGGGAGGAGCCTTCCTGGGATAAAAAGGGATAAAAGGACCTTTCGGGAATTTTCAGGAAATTGGGAAAGCAATATTGGTCCGTACGGACCTCTTTGTTCTCATAATTACTGAATCTCCTTAAAGTCCACAATATTCCCTCAAATCCCGGGGAAAATGATTACTCCCCTGCAGAGTTGGTCCGTACGGACCTCTTTGCATGCAAGATGGTCCGTACGGACCTTATTGCTCAGGGGACACCATAATTGCAAATATTCCTCCATCATCACTGCATTCCCTCAAATCGAGGAAAACCAAAATACTGGATTACCAGGGAGGTCCGTACGGACCTCTTTGCACCTAATCTGGCACTATAAATAGAGGGCTCCCCCTCCTCATTTTCACACTACTCCCACTTCTCTCTTCCTCCCTAGGCCTTCTGGCTTCCCCTCTAAGTCCTTTCGAGGCATTCCCGGCCCCTTTCGGATCCTTCCGAGGCCTTCCGAGCCCCCTCGTGGTGCTCCGAAGCCTCCCGAGCGCTCCCGAGACGCTCCCGCGCTGCCCGAGGCACTCTCGCGGTACTCTGAGGCCCCTCGTGGTACTCCGAGGCCTTGCCTAGTCTTTCCACGGTGTCCCGGCTCTTTCCGAGTCAAACCGACGATCCCAAACCACGCCGAAACTCTGCCCGAGTGACTCCCGCCACCACAACGCACGCCGAACCTCTGCCCGAGTCAAACCGACGATCCCAAACCACGCCGAAACTCTGCCCGAGTGACTCCCGCCACCACACCGCACGCCGAACCTCTCGCCCGAACGCAGCCTTACAACCTCAACTCACGCCGAAACTACGTCCGCGTACAACCGGTCCCTCCCGAAGCAATCCCGATCCATACCGAACGCTACTCCGACCTCAAACACTATTCCCCGGAAGACGGACACGAACCAACATTGGTAAGGCTTCCTTCCTACACTATTTCAATACATTTCCATACATAGCATACAATGTAGACATCCGCTACCACATGCATTTTTAAAAGCACACACACACACACACACAACATTTAAAGGATATTAGGGGTATCCGAAAGACTCGTTTTACGAGGCTACTCGGGTGAGCTCTAATATTCTAATATTCTCTTCCGGGAGTCATCTCGACCTCCGAACTCAAAATCTCATCACACAAAAACAGCTTTAAAATTATCTTTAAGCGATGCCCTTTTTCAATGTTTTGGGCTTAATAAAAACGGCGTGGCGACTCTACAAAGCAAAACACGGCGAGACACCTCCAACACGCAACGCTAAACGGAATAAGCCAGATGTCGGGCGCGAACGCGCCGCTCTGATCCGGGCGACTTCCCGAACCGACGAATGCGAGATGCCGGGGTCGCGAGCGGATCCTGGGTAATTTCATTGGCGACTTCATTGGGAATATTTTGTTTTAAAAACTTTTAAACAAAACAAAATATTTTTAAAACGATGATGAGGGTCAAACTTTCATTTTACCCCTTCCTTTAACTGTTATGTGTGTGTGCACGTGCTTCGTTTTTATTTTACAAAAAAAAATAAAAATACAAAAAAAAAAATGCATCAATATACATCTCGCGCATACATTTAAAATTCTTCAAAAACTTGTTTTACTCGGAAAAAGAATTTTAGAGACCGCACACTACGCGCCTCGGTTACACCGCACTCTGCACTTGCCTCGGTTACACCGCACGCTACGCGCTTCGCCTCGGATACACCGCACACTACAACCCTCAACCGGAGTGGTCTCGGTTGCGATCAGTTAGGTCTTCCTAGGCCTCTTGGACGCGCACGGGTTCATTCCAAACATCCCATCCTAGCCAAGCGTCAACCCCGCACGTTTGAGTCTTGGAGTCACACTCTGTCCAGGACTCGGTTGGTTTTTACCTGGTCCGTGTCATACCTGGATACATATACCATGCGGCCATTTTACGAGTCAAGGCTCGGAACTCAAGATCCCTTGCGCAAGCAAAGCGATGAAAGGTCATGCTAAAATCTTGACTCCGATCTTGATTTCCGGCTACACCTGCACAATGTTCCGTCCGGATATACATCCATGCTCACATGACACCATGTCATCACGCCTTTGATACGTCGGCCATGACAATATGACCCAGCCAACGCCTAACGTCACGGATCCCTTGCGCAAGCAAGGTAAAAAGAGGTCAGTGCCGAACTCTTGACCCGATCTTGACTTAGTGGCACGGCTCGGTTCACTATTCACATGGCTAACGCATCAAAACGAACATGACAGCTCGGTCCTTAGGTTCGATTTTTCTTTTAGGCCGGTGGAAACCGCTTGCACTATAGGACCCTCGCCCGGGCTGTCCACCTGGGATGTCGAAATACGGGTGCAAAACGAGGGGCTTATAGCCGCACGAGATGGTCTCCCATCGACCCAGATCTAGCATAGTTGCGAAAAGAAGAGCAATCTTTTCCAACCTACCTAGGATTACGAGAAAACATGTTTTAAGTAAATTAAAACAACAAAAAAAAAATCAGAAAAAAAACGGAAACCGCATGCCACGTGAGCTTTCCCCTTTTATCCCGTTAGGCCATTCCCGTGTCTAAACTCTTGCCTATCACCCCTCCCAATAACAGAGTGGTCGAGAGTACCCGGGAACCCGTCTCCCGGTCAAAACAACAGGTCCTACCTCCTTCCCGGCTACCGGGTCAGTCCGTCAAATTCCCCATGGCCAAGTCGGTGGATAACAACGATGAGAACGGGACCTTACCCCCAAGAAATTTCCCAACATTGGAAGAAGTTTGGCGAGGTCCTCATGGCTATTGAGAAACGTCAAGGTGAGCAACAAGCTGGATCGAAGGTGCCATGCACCACTTCGGAACCTTAGCCGCTGACTACACAGGGCTTCCCAAGCCATGGCTTGCTCCTACGACCTCTAACATCTCTCATTGTCTCCCGGAAGTCAACCTCGTTACCCTCGTACGAGCCATGCGGTTATGACGTAAGGCCACAAGACCTTCCCGGAGGAAAGCTTGCCCATCCGGCCTCACGAGGTCCCGGTACCACCGCCGAACAACGAACACATACGGTGGGACGTCTGCGATTGCGGTGCTTGTCTGGAAATGGAATTCCAGGATGCAATGAACGAGGGCCGTCCTCGACGAAAGAAGAAGCTATCTTCTCAACAAAAGCGAAAAAGAGGTATGAATGCTGGGTGATCCCAGTCGGAACCCTTGGAGAACCCTCGGGAAAGTTTGACTACTACGTCATCTACTCCAAAGAAGCCTAGCTTCGCACAAGGCCATGGCAATGTCGCTCCATGATCACTGGGACGAAGCCGCACCGCCACCGAAGGCAGAAGGTCCAGATAATCCAACCCTGTCTTGGGAAGATCTCAAAGCCACTATTGATGCTTCATAAAAGGCTATGACGGTGAACGAATTGAAATGCGCGATGCGGCCTTACGCCAATCGAGGCTCCTCCCACTACGTAAATAGGAGAGACAAGCAAAACCATAAGTCCAGTAGGTGAATGTTCGACACGTTCCGGTCAAATCCCATTGAATCCTCCACGGACGACAAAAGGCCAGCCATACCCGAGCCACGAACGAAAAGGGACCCTACGCCAAAGAAGCCGAAACCTTGGACCCAAAGGCCGAAGATCTGTCTTGACACGGCTCAAGCGCACTCGAGGCTAACATCTCGCTCTGGTCCTTACTCACTTCATCTTACCCGCACAAGCTCAAGTTGGAAGAAAGCACGGCCCGCACTATGGTTCCCATCACAGTGACACCTGATGAAGCAGTTCAGATGATTGGCAACGTTAATTACAGCAATATCATCACCTTCACATAGCTCGACCTACCAAAATTTGGGGCTGACCATAATGAGCCTCTCTACATAACAGTTCAATTGGACGAGCGTCGTCTCCCACGGGGCTTGGTAGATGGGGGATCATCCATGAACGTCCTTCCAGCCAAAATGATGGATTTGCTAGGGATCAAAGCAACTGATCTAAAACCCTCGACTCAGGCAATCAAGGCATACGACTCAACGTCCCGCCCAGTCTTGGGAATAGCCACCTTGAATTTGTGGTTCGGAAAGCAGATGGTCCCGACGGATTTCCAAGTCATCGACATCCCAATCACATTCACTGCCATTTTGGGACGCCCTTGGCTACACCAGATCAATGGGGTGGCATCCACTCTCCATCAGTGCGTAAAGTTCGTCCAAGGAACAGATCTAACCATCATCTACGGTGATAGCGTAGTCAACGAAAGGACCGACATAAACGGCGTCCCGGTCTTAGAGATCAAACCCGACGATGATGGCATGATGCTAACAGGGTTCACAATCGAAAGTCCAAAGGCCCAAGTGTGCCACATAGACCTGCCTTTGATTTGGGACAAGATCCCTCCCCCGATGAAAATGATGAAGCACATGAACTACATCCCGGGCTCGGCTTGGGAAAACGCCAATGGTGGCACCCAACGCATCATCAATATCAAAGAACAAAATACCCCGCACGGCTGGGATACATTCCTACTCCCGAACACATTGCCGAGGACAAGCGAGCCGCACGAAAACGCTCCACGTATAACAAAAGAGGCTTGCACGCAATCTCCGATCTTCGTCCCCATGCTCTTTCGACATGACCAAGTACTTCACAAAGAAGGCGTAACTTGGGAAGAAGATCCGGAAAAGGGAACAGAGTTAATCGGCGCCAAACAAAGCCGGCCGACAACCATGGACAAGCTCCAGCAGAACCTAGCAAGATTCGGAGGCCTCAAGCCAAATCCCGTCCGAAGAGCATTTCTCGACACACCGCCTCTTACCGGGATCCATGACCACCACTATTCACAACGAATTTTGGTTCGGGAAAACTCCTCTTTGGCGTAAGAACTCGAAAACTCTCTGTCAACACCCCCGCCCTCAACAAGCGGGACGAGTCCGCATTCGAGCTAGTAATGCCCAAGACAAAAGCAAAAGACTCGCAGACGATGCTTGGGATGAGCCATCGCTTCCACTGCTTCTTCAAAGAAGAAATCGAGATGCCGATCTAATCGATTTTGTTTACGATAACTTTGTGATAGCAATGATCGGGAACGGTGTCATAAAGCCCTTCAAGCCCCATCTCCTATCAAGCTCATTGCCACTCAATAACCGGGCCACTTTCTCCGACCCACCGCCAAAGAAAAAGGACATGATCGAACAACTCGGTCTCGACTCCCCTCGAGTCCTAGAGTCTAGTGTCAAAACTCATCCCGAGTCCATTAGCTTTGAATTTGAGTCTCTCGAGTCATCCGATGGCCTCACGCCGTAAGATTACGAACTCATTGCCAATAATGTATTCCCGTATGCTCTTAATGAATGCTTCGATCTTTCCGAGTATCCTCTCATTGCATCTTTAACAACCGATAAATTAACTAACACACAAACAAGCTAATAACGATTCACTTGATAAAGAAGGCACACATTAAACGAACAATACATTAAGCACACCTTTAAGCATGTTGTCAAACGAGAGAAAAACCGGGCCCAAGTCGCCGAGGAGGTTTTAACCAAAGTGAATTTGGGAACCGGCGAAGAGCCAAAAGAGACGCAAATCGGAAGTTTCTTCACCGCAGCGAGCAAGACGCATTGATCGCACTGTTGCTCAAAGAGTTCGTGGACGTGTTCGCTTGGTCTTACCGAGACATGCCCTGGATTAGATCCTAACATTGTAGAGCACCGGATCCCTCAATCCCGAGGCTAAGCCCATCAAGCAAAAGCTACGCCGAATCAAGCGAGAATGGTCTTTACAAGTCAAAGAGGAGATCGAAAAATGCTCCGCGTCGGCTTCATCGTGGGTGATCGAATACCCCACATGGCTCTCCAATATCGTCACGGTCACCAAGGTCAATGGAAAAGTACGCTGTTGCGTGGACTTCCGAGATCTCAACAAAGCAAGCCCCAAGGACGATTTTTCCACTACCCAACATCGACATGTTGGTAGACACTATGACCCAATTTGAAGTCAAGTCCTTCGTGACGGTTTTGCCGGCTACAATCAAATCAAGATGGCCGAAGAAGACCAAGAAAAGACAAATCTTTCACAACCCCTCGGGGAACCTATCGCTGCTACGCAATGCCGTTCGGACTAAAGAACGCTCGGGGCTACTACCAACGGGCAAAGAACCGCCCTCTTCCACGATATGATCCACAAAGAGATCAAAGTGTACGTCGATGACATGATCGTTCACTCAAAGGGATCGACGGACAACACCTCACACGTACCCGAGAAAATTCTTCAATCGCCTCCGAAAACACTCAATGAGGCTTAACCCCGCCAAATGCACATTTGGGGTTAGCCGAGGCAAGGTTTTGGGGATACATGGTCACCGAGAGAGAGGCATCGAGGTGGATCCTCAAAAGATCAAAGCTATCATCAAAATGAGACCACCGCAAACTCAGACAGAGGTGAAAAGCTCCATGGGCCACTCCTACGCTGCATCAGCCAAGAAGAAGCAAACAGGTTCATGAACGAAGTCCACAATGGGGCTTGCGGTCCCCACATGAACGCCGTGAGCCCCGATGCAAATCATTCTCGTGATGGGCTACTATCGGGATCTCCATGGAGGCGCATTGCATCCACTTTGTCCGAAGCCGCGACAAGTGCCAACGGTTCTCCAACCTCAATCATCCGCCGCCCCACGATCTCTACCGCATGACTACACCTTGGCCATTCGCCACTTGGGAATTGACGTCATCGGGAAAATCGCTCCGCCAGCAAAGAACGGTCACGAGTTCATCTTAGTAGCCATCGACTACTTCACCAAATGGGTCGAAGCCAAGTCCTACAAGGTACTCACCTCCAAGAAGGTCGCGCATTTCTCAAGGAAAACATCATCTCGCCGATACGGCATCCCAAATGAGGTCATATCGAACAAATGGTTCACACTTCGAAGGGGAATTCGGCTGCATCACGCTGGCTGAATTCAAGATCACACGCCACAAATCTTCTCCCTACCGGCCACAAACAAACGGCGCCGTGGAAGCAAAGAAACAAAACCCTCGAACGGATCATCCGAAAATGACCACCCGAGGACGAGATTGGCCCGAGAAGCCGCACCTTGCACTTTGGGGCTACCTCACATCGCCGAATGCCACGGGAGAAACCCCATTTGCCCCGACATACGGGATGGAAGCAGTCCTCCCCATCGAGCTAGAAATTCCCTCACTCCGAGTGTCGCTGAAAATGACATCAACGAAGTCGAATGGCTCCGAAGCCGACATGACGAATTGGCTCGCTAGACGAGCGACGACTAAAAGCCATGGAACACGTCAGGAGCCTATCAAGCTGTGATGGCTAGAGCTTTCGACAAGAAAGTCAAATCCCGAGACATCGGGAAGGTGACCTTTGTACTCAAAGAAAAGCCTCCCACTCAACCAACCCACTGGGAAAATGGGAACCCACATGGATCGGCCCTTTCGTGGTTCAAAAGATCTTCCTCCGGGAGGCGCCATGAAGCCGATAGACCTAGACGGCAATCCCTTCATGAATCCAAATCAACGGAAGCAAACTTCGCAGATACTTCGCCTAAAGAAGAACAACCGTGCATCTCTTGGCACTCCATGTAGTGTCGAACTACGCAGACCTGAGCCCTCTAGTCCGGGGAACGTAGGCAACCTTAATTGGTCCTATCTAAAAATACACAAAAGTCAAAAGTTTGAATGTCAATCAAGACCTCCATCAAGCTACGCACTTTTCAAGAACACGCCGGCAATGTCACCTTGACCAAGTCAAACGACGGCGGCAACATCAAAGGACATCCGAGGGTCACTCAAAGATCAAACGACCGACTCATGTCCGCTTCCAAGCTGTGGGGCTTGTCTTCGCCCTCACGCGCTTCAAACAAAAAAAAAGAGAGCTCGAGCAAGGGCTCACAAAAAAAAAAAAACAAAAGAAGCTCGCGTAAGGCTCAAATTGAGGTCAAGAGCCCGACGCCAACAAAGGGCAAGGAAGCTACGAAAAGACCGTCAAAACGACTTGTCGTGGAAGCATTCAACCTCTCGGCCAAGCACAAAGCCTCAAAGTGAAAGGATTGCCGTCATGGCCTGCATCGCTTCACACCCGCAAATGCAATGTAAAAGTCCAAAGATGGACGCCGACAAAGTGCACAAATGAAGCAAAGGCAAAACAAGAGATCTTGCGTCTCGACAAAGCTTTAAAAGTAAATCACAAATCACTAACGGTTACAACATTTCTTGATGAGTTCAAGCACGGTCTACTCTCAAGTTCACAACATGCTAAAAGACAACTTAATACATTTAACTAATAATGTGTTTGCAATGCAATGAATGGATACCTAGGAGGTCATTCCGCGCCATCTGCGCTTGTCCCCTCGCCATTCTTTCCTTTCTTCCCTCGTCCCCGGCGAGTCTTCTTTCGCTCCACGTGAACCAACTCCGCGTCTCTCAGTCCGAGATCTGGGGTCCTCCCCGTAGAGTCAAACAATCCAGTAGCTCTCAGGGCTTCATTCGCCCGTGCTTCGGCTCGGATCTCCTCCCTGCGAGTGATCTGCAAAGAGGACCTCTCCTGTCGGTCGGTCAACTCTAGTCTCGTAGTCAAACAAAGTGTCTCCCGTCACATCCAAAGGGTCGAGACTGTGCTTCGGCACTCCTAAGGCAATAGCTACTACGGCAACCGGGTCCCGTAATCGCACACGCCGCTCTCCAAGACCACTTGGGACTCGCCCAACACGCCGCTCATACTGTGCCGTGCACCGAGTCGTCAATACAACGCTCCCCCGACGGCGTCTAAGGAGTACCACGGGAGGGAAAGCGGAATACTTCCATACCCTCGTAAAATACAAGAAGGCACCTAAAGGCGCCATACAAAGAGGAACTACCTCCGCAAAGTAGCAAGGTCATCCCAGCCAACAAAGGCTCTCGCTTCATCCCAAACCGCCGGGAAACAAGCGACGGAATATAGAAGGAGGACCAAGACAAACACGGAACTGCGATAACGTAGGACCCCTCTGCAAGATCCTCCTAGTCTCAATCCTCCGGTCACGGAACCCACCGGCGGATCCCGATGCGTACCAAGGCGTGCCATCCATCTCTCCCGGGCGGAGTGATCCATATCCAACACAAGAGGTCGGCGAGCAAATGACCACGGGCTAAACGACGTCGGAGCCTCGGGCATGGCCTCGAAGTCTCTCTCGCGGCCACAAGGTGAGCAAAGCGGGGCTTCCCCCTCTCATAAAACGATCCCTGGTCACCGGACGATCGATACCATGAAGAGTCTCCCCCGGCACCAATCGGGACAATATCTTCTCCCGGCTCTGCGGTGCCTACCACATCTAGCAAAGCGCCATCACAAATACCAAGGGAGCCGACCATGAAAAGCGTCGCCATCACGCACAAGGCGAAGGCATCCCAAGAGACGTCACTCATCATCAACCGCGAACCGCTCAGGCGGCTCGGAAATGTCGATATGACCCGAATCAAGGATCATGCCTGCACTTCTTCCAACGAAGTACGAAGAAAGCACTCGCAAGCTTCACGCTCACGCAAAGACCACCAATCAAAGGAAGCGTAGATGGCCTTCCACCTCCGGTCCCCCATCAAAGCCCGAAAATCCTCAAAAGTGGGCACCATTTCATTATAGGAGAAACGGTACACATGCCTCCTAACATCCTGCGTAACTTCGCGGCAGCCCGCAACAAATCCCAATCGGGAACCAACTCCTTAAAAGACCAAATCGAGCAAAGACGAAACCTTACCTCGAAAGCCCGTCTCGATGCCTCATACGGCGCCGGCATCCACGTTTTCAACCGCTCAAGGAAGTGTGCTTGCCTCTCCTGCGAAAGCCTCGGCAAAATTCTAGGGACGTTACGAAGAAGAATCCATGGCAAAAATGGAGGTTCCTAGAGAAAATGGGGAAGAAAGCTCGAAAATGGGCGCAAATGGGGAAATAGGGAAGAACCGACACTTTGGAAAGCATTTATGTCCTTCCCAAAAGCAAGGTTGGTCCGTACGGACCTCTTTTTGCATGCTAGGTATGTCCGTACGGACCTCCTTGCAAAAAGAACCCATTTTCCCGACAAAACAAGATTACAACAACCCTTTGTCCTCGTGAAACCTTGCTCCAAAGCGCTTTGACCAAGCGGCCAAAGCCATTCAGCCGCAAACATACACTACCCACAAACGCACTCTCGGCTCACGTGGCATGTACAAAAATATAATAATAATAGCAACAATTTCTAGGACAAATCCAGGGAATCACAAAAATATGACATTACATCTTAAAATAAAATCTTGTTTGCCATGCAAATACGTGTGTTTATATTACGGTACCCATAAATGTCTGTTGCTAAACAAAAAAAAGAGGGATATGAAAAGAGGGAAAGCAATGAATACTAATCGGACTCCTCGGCATCATCATCCTCGCCAAGGTCCTCCGGAAAGTCGGGCATCCTGGCGAACTCGCCTGAAATCACATCCTCGTCGTCGAATACCGAGCACCCGCCGGAGGCTCCCACGAAAAGTACTCGAGAAGGATCAAATCCGGCGAAAAAGGATCAAAGAAAGAAGGCTCGAGGAACCCTCACTCACGTGCGCCATGCGGAGGCATGGGCGATAAAAGGGCTGCTCCCTCGAAGGCCTGCGGCTCCGAAGACGTCCAGGCATCCATGCTTTATGCCCGCCCTCGAAGGCCCTCTGCTGCGGCTTCGGCTCGGCTAGGCGGAGGAACGTCTGACAGAATGCCTCGAAGGCATAGGCTCATACGCCGCCGGCACGCGTCGCGAACCCGGCCAAGATATCTTCGAAGCCATCTTCTTCGCAAGCGACCTCATCGCCACGTAGCAGTCGAGCGCATATCATAGGCTCTCCCAGGGACTGCACGCACAAGCGACCAAGGAAACGCTCGGCAAATACGGTTATACTCAACAACAAGAGAAAAATACGAGAAAAGATGCCAAGATGGAAAAGAGTCAAGACACGCTCGCGATACTATCGGGAGTCCACTCTGTATGCGCGGGAGCACAAGCTCGGACGGCAGATACGGAACACCCTCCTCCTCGATCCGTCCCCGCGGACGTCACGTGAAATCCGCCCGGCATCGGAACCTGCGGGGAGCTGCGGGCCGGCCCTCTCTCTCTCGCGCCGGTACTGCGGCGTCCTCGGCTTCCTCCTCACGAAGGCCCCGTACTCCTCTCCATATAAAATGAACTCCTCGGCGCGACACCGCCAAGGTACCTCTCGAAATCAAGCACATCCATATCCCGGGGAGTCAAGCATCCCGAAAGGAGGGTCCCTCGGAGCCACGGGAAGCACTTGCTTAGGGCCATGCCGCGGAAGACCCGCTCCCCAGGATACATAACATCACAAGTCAAGCCCGCTTGGCATCTTCGCCGCGCCGTCACCTCGAGGCCCCTCGAACTCATCACCCTCATACCGAGCCCACGGGAACAAAGACGAACCCCTCCGAGCTACCCCGCTCCAGGACGCTCCTTGCACATCCCCATAGGCGATGGTGAGCTTCCGTTGTTGGTCCTCCTCTTCCTCGCTGCGAGCCCATTCAGCTGCATAGCGGGTACGCAGCCTTGACGGCCCCGGATCCCTATCCCACGGGAAGCTTTTGGAAAATCTCATAAAAGCCACACCTCGTGACAAACAGTAAAGCGAGCTCAACAAGCTAAAAAGAAAACTAGAGAAACGACAAGTTGCTAAATCAAAAAATGATAATAAACTTTCATACCTCCGTGAGCAAAAGTCAAACAAAGGCAAAACGGGCTGCGCTGCCCCTGGGCTAAGCCGGTCCAAGGAGAAGTAGAGCTCGGCAGCCGCAAGCCTCGCTCGCCCCGTAGTAAGCAATGTCACAAACCCTCCTCGGATCAATCAAGCTCTCCAACAGAGAGCAAGGTAAAAGGAGCCTAGCGATCAGCGTGGGTTCGAGAAGCAAAGTCTCGGAGTGTGCAAACCACAAGAAGGAGCGCGCCGAGCCTGCTCCGCCGTCCCACACTGGCCGGTACCCGAACGCTAGGCCCCCCACGCCGGGAGTGTGATCCTCGCCCCACATCACTATACAACATGCCCAAGCCCCTCGCGAGAGACGAGGCTCAAAGCTCACAGCTGGGCTTCAGTCAGCCAAGACATCCTCGCCTATCCTATCCCTCCACCGCAGCCTGGCCCAGTGTAAGCTCCGGACTTCGCCTCAGCTCAACGGCAATTCAATCCACCGCTGCCCGTCAGTAAGCACCCGGACCTCGCCCACTCAACGGCAATTCAAGAACCTATTGGCCAGTCAAGCGTAAGACCGGTCTCGCCACTTCAACGGCAATTCAACCACCGGTCGTCTGCCGTAAGACCGGTCCTCGCTCAGCCACTCAACGGGGCAGCGATTCCAACCACGGCCAAGCTGCAGACCGGTGACTCGCTCGCCACTTCAACGGCAATTCAAGAACTGCCGGCCGTCAAGCTGTAAGACCGGTCTCGCCCCGCTTCACTCAACGGCAATTCCAAGAACTGCCTGCCGCAAGCGTAAGACCGGACTCTCGCCACTTCAACGGCGCACTCAATCCCCGGCCTCGTCAACGTAAGACACCGGTCACTCGCCCACTTCAACGGCAATTCAATCCTCGCTTGGCCAACGTAAGACTAGGTCTCGCCTACTTCAACGCGCATTCACCCCCGGCCAACGCCAGACGAATGCCCGGTCATTTACCACTTCAACGGCATTTCAAGACCCCCTCGGCCAACAACGTAGCAGTCCGCCGCCTCAGCCACTTCAACGGCAATTCAACCACCGGCCGCCACAACGGCAATCGTAAGACCGGTCTCGCCACCGCAACGGCCACTGTGAATCTCGGCGCATTTCCAATCACCGGTGGCGGTTGCCACTCGGGATGACCGGTCTCGCTCACTCAATCTGGCACTAAGAAGGGAGCCAACACTTCTTCAAAGACGAATATCAAGGCACAAAGATGCCTCCAAACGCCAACAATAACTTCGCAAAACCATCGGCCCTTCAAAAGAGGCAACGTCCAAGTCATCTTCCCAACAAAACGAGTCGCCCTACAAGAGGTCACTTATCCCCAACAAGGTTGTCAAGCCACCACACCGGCCGATCTTAGGTAAGCCCGAACTTCGACCCGAGCCACTCAACGCATGGACGCAAGCACCTAGCCATCACAGCAGTTCCCGAGCTCTAGCTCCCTAACAAGTCGGAAGGGAAGTCATACATGGCAAGACCGCATATCCTCAAGCCACTGGCCATCATCCTGCCCACTCAACGGCAAAACAAGACACAAGAAGGAGCCAACACCTCCGAGTACAAGTCCCAAGGCACGAAGCGCCTCTAAAACGCCAAATGGTGAAGCAATCACCGGCACGTCGCCAACTCTCGCCCTACTTCAACGGCAACGCAAGCACCGGCAAGCCATCGTAAAGTCCAACCCTTTCTACTTCAACATGCAAAACATAAAGGCATCTACGCCTCTCGAAGCACACATTGGCAGCTACTTACGCTCCACAAATGCGGCTAGAAGACGATTATTCAAAGTCTCCGCGCATTACACTCAATCATGCGGTTAGAAGATCGATTCAAAGTTATCGCGCAGATTACATCAATCGCGGCTAGAAAGATTTATTCAAAGTCTCGCGCACGTACATCAATCGCAAGTGCTAGGAAGACGATTCAAAGTCACTCACAGATATCAATCATGGGCGCAAGAAGACGATCTTCAAAGTCCTCTGGCCGTGGGCACCAAATCCGCCGCCAAGACGATTCAAAGTCCTCTGGCCGTGGACACCAACCGCACCGAAGACGATTCAAGTCCTCACAACTATCTCCCGGCCATTGCAAAATATAAACCGCAATCGTAAGACGATTCAAGTCTCCTACACCATTGCTCCCGGCCCGGGAGGGCCTGAAACCACCCGATTAGGAAAATCGTAAATTTCCATCCTGTGACACCACCACGTCACTTGCTCACAATTGACCTCGGCGGTCACACACTGCCACACGTGGCACCACCACTCCCGCACCCGACACTCACACGACGACCTTCGAGACTACGACTGTGCTTGATTCCCGCCGAGGATACGTAGGGAATCCTATCACAGTGGTCCAGCTTCCATCGACTCCATGCGGTCACCCGTGACACCACCACTGCCCCCATTTACCACCGACCTCGGCGGTCACACGACACTTCGTGGCACCACCACGCCCGCATTCACAAAACACTCACCCCACACCCGAACTACGACCAAAGCGCTTGATTCCCGCCGAAGGACATTACGAGGGAATCCTTATCACAGGTCCACCCATCGACCTGATGCGGTCACAGACAAAGGACACCACCGCCGTCCTACACACCGACCTCCACCCGTCACTTCCCTCTCCCCGCACGCGATCCAAATTAGGACTCCTTATCTTATCTGGCGACCCCACTTCTTCCATAAGTGACGTCGTCGAGGGCTTTTCTCGTAAGTACCCCCAACTGATCACCCCCTTTCAAACACACGGGAAGCACCGCGACTCATCAACGCCTGCCTCGACGACCCCCTCTCACTCAAACCCTCTCTAAACCCCCAACCAAATCAAGCGGGAGGAGCCTTCCCCCGGGGATAAAAAGGGATAAAAGGATCTTTTCGAATTTTCGTGAAATTGGGAAAGTAATATTAAATCCAGATTTTACGGACCTCTTTGTTCTCATAATTACTGAATCTCCTTAAAGTCCACAATATTCCCTCAAATCCCGGGAAAATGATTACTCCTCGCAGAAGTTGGTCCGTACTTTGACCTCTTTGCATGCAAGATGGTCCGTACGGACCTTATTGCTCGTGTGGACACCATAATTGCAAATATTCCTCCATCATCAGCGTATTCCCTCAAATCGAGGAAAACCAAAATACTTGGATTACCGGGGAGGTCCGTGACGGACCTCTTGCACCTAATTCCGGCACTATAAATAGAGTGGCCTCCCCCTCCTCATTTTCACACACTCCTCCCACTTCTCTCTTCCTCCCTAGGCCTTCCCCGGCTTCCCCTCTAAGTCCTTTTCGAGGCATTCCCCGCCCCTTTCGTGGATCCCCTTCCGAGGCCTCTGGAGCCCCCTCGCGGTGCTCCGAAGCCTCCCTCAGCGCTCCCGAGATGCTTCCCTGCCACGCTGCCCCGAGGCACTCTCGAGGTACTCTGAGGCCCCTCGTGGTACTCCGAGGCCTTGCTCGGTCTTTCCACGCGGTGTCCCGCTCTTTCCGGAGTCAAACCGACGGATCCCAAACCACGCCGAAACTCCGCCCGAGTTGACTCCTGCCACCACAACGCACGCCGAATCCTCTGCCCGCCCGGAAGTCAAACCGGGAGCCGATCCCAAACCACGCCGAATCTCTGCCCGAGTGACTCCCGCCACTCACAACGCACGCCGGCCACCTTCCGCCCGAGTGATCCCGGACGATCCCCACGCGCACGCCGAACCTCCCGCCTACGCACGCGAACCCTTCCGCCTGAACGGCAGCTTTGGCAACTCACGCCACGCGAAACTCCGTCCGCGTACAACCGGTCCTCTCCCGAAGCAATCCCGATCCATACCGGAACGCTTACTCCGACCTCTGCCAAACACTATTCCTAAATAGGAAGACAGACACGAATCCAACATTGGTAAGGCTTCCTTACTACACTAATTATTTCAATACATTTCCATACATAGCATACAATGTAGTATTATATCCGACATACATGACGATGGGCTTTAAAAGCACACACACACACAACATTTAAAGGATATTAGGGGTATCCGAAAGACTCGTTTTTACGAGGCTACTCGGGTGCAGCTCTAATATTCTTAATATTCTCTTCCCAGGGGAGTCATCCTCGACCTCCGAACTCAAAATCTCATCACACTAAAAACAAGCTTTTAAAATTATCTTTAAACTCGATGCCCTTTTTTTCAATGCTTCTTGGGGCTTAATAAAAACGGCGTGGCGACTCTACAAAAGCAAAACACGGCGAGACACTTCCAACACGCAACGCTAAAACGGGAATAAGCCGGGGATGCCTAGGGGCGCTGACATTGCGCCGCCTCTCGGATCCGGGCGACTTCCCGAACAAATGACGATTTATCGCGAAGATGCCGGGCTCGCGCGCGAAGCCGGATCCCGGTAATTTCTACCCGCTTTCAATCCTTCTTCGTAAAGTGATGTGACCTTCAAAACCGCAGCGTATGTGGGATGCCATAGAGAGCTACCTCGAAGGTGTGACGAAGAGTGCAAGGAGAACAGAATTATACACCTGTTCGAAAGATCCTACAATAACTTCAACAGTAAAAAATCTCAACGAAACCTTACGTCAAACCTACGATCGCTAAGTGTTGAGGTAGTTAATGCTTGTAGATCTCTTTGGTAAAACTTTAACCGATAAGGAAATCAATATGACTTTTCCTATCTCGCTTTTAGTGGTTCTAGATGGATAAATAAGGCTACTCCTCTCTCTAGAAGACTCCAAAGTATTGGGGTACTTGGTCATGTTAAGCAACTTGTATGCCAATCTGTAGAGTCTATGAACTTAAATTAAATCATATCAAGAGATCAAGGAAAAACCAAGTCGCTTTCTATGTCCAGTAGCTGTGAACAAGAGCAGAGAAACCATCTACATCCAATCAAAACCACCGATCCTTCCATATCAACCTCATCACTCATCGAGATGGATGATGAGATGATTTTTGGCCATATTTGTGAAAAGATTCCAAAAATTTAGAAAATCAAGTCAAAACCTTCACAAAAATCATTTTCAAAAAGGCAAACCTCCCGCAACATTTCTCTAGGGCTGCAGGCATATTAAAGAAAAAGAGTGACCTCAGTTTGGCTACAACCGTAGGGAAACCCCGGCCACTTTGCATCCGAAAGTGTCCACAGCCTCAAAATACGAATACAGAGCATGAAAAAGAAAACCTCTCCGCGCAAATTTTCGTCTGTCGCAAGGGAATGGCCGCCGAGGAAGAAGATAATTCCAAGGAATTGGCAACTTGGATTGAAAATGCAGACTCTCGATGATGGAAGTGATGATGAAACCGAAGAGTGTTAATCTCTCGCTAGTTGCGTACGCTTCCGATGAATCGATTCTCAATCATTTGGAGTTGCAAGATATGGAAGAAAAAGAGGTTTTTACAAAACTTCCAAATTATAAATTGGATGATGATATCAAATCTTACTCCTAGCGCATGATAGGAAATTGCTCGATTCACGTCCCATTTTTTCATCTAAAAATGCTCCACCTTCAAAAGCAATTCCAAAGAAAATTTTGAAAAAGGTGGTGGAAGAGGTTTCTCCCATGGAACATGAAAAGATGCTCAAGGAAGCTGAAATGGTGATCCATCAATTCTCCAATCTTAAGAAAGCCTTAAGCTTAGCTCATGATGAACTTAATGCAGTACAAGACGGAGAAAACCGTGGATGAGGTCCAAATTTCAAATCTTAAGGACCAAATCAGAAGTATGACTCCCTCTTGCCGATCGCAACCGCATCCTTGAAAAACTCCAAGGTTGCCACTTCAACTCCGAATGATGACTTGCAACCCAAACTCAACGATCTCTAAAAGATTATTGATTCATGGCTCAAGTCTCAATCCACTCAAGGATAAAATCATGGACTCCCAAGTTCCTCCTCGGAATTAAGGAAGGCCTAGGTTTTGGATCCTCGAGGAAGAGGAGAAGCCAGTGCATCCTCGGGAAAGTGAAAAGGATGAGGAAATTTTGGAACTAACTAAAGAAATTCCTAAGTGGGAAGCATGCTAAAAGGCAAGGGTAAAGGACAACATAAATAAATTATGTCTACCCTAAAGGGAAGCAATATGGGAAGAACTCTCGAGATGGAAGCCAAAGGATTTCCGAGAGTGTAGCTTCCAAGAAATGGCTTATGGAGTTGGTCGAATCCCTAAACCGCCTCGGTGGAATCTAGAGATGCCGGGTAATCGGCACAGTCCACCGCGCCTCTTCTTCGACAACGCTCCTCCTGGCCTTCAAAAGCAGGGGAATAGCTCCCAGAAAATACGTGGGTCAAACTAAAGCCAGCTTCCTTTTATCCCAGCCTACAACCGCTCCTCCCAAAACCGCATGCAACTTCTAAGAAGAGTAAGGAGTTAGTAAAACCTCACGGAAGCTTGTAGCTTTTATAAATGTCTCCGTGTGTGATGGTTTAGGTCACAAGGCCGGCAGACGTCTTTTGGCGGTTCACATCCAATGCCAGGAAGAGTAAACCTCCTTCGGGCGGCTGGGTGCGCTGGTCGTAGTGGTCGCGTAACTTGGGGACTCCAAGAATAAAGGGGGACTCGCTCTTAATGTTTATATTTCAGGTCCTCCCTTTCATGGTCAGTCACTCCAAGGATAATGAATGGTATCTTGATGTAAAGGGTCAAGCTCAAGACATACGACCGGAGATGTATCATTACTGGCACGCTATCATTGAAGCAAGTGGTCCGTCCCGTAACCTTTGGTGACAACAACAAAGGGAAGACCATTGTATATGGTATCATAAGGAGAGGAAACCTAACCAT